>VUQR01035058.1:0-13781 GCA_015108515.1 Hemichromis elongatus | reverse complement strand
GACATGCTGTGGAAGAGAGACAGAGATTAGTAGCAGGTACAATTCAATGCAGAGAGGTCTGTTAACACAGTGAGTGAGAAAGGTGACTGGAAAGGAAAACCCAATGCATCATGGGAATCCCCCGGCAGCCTACATCTATTGCAGCATAACTAAGGGAGGATTCAGGGTCACCTGGTCCAGCCCTAACTATATGATTTGTCAAAAAGGAAAGTTTTAAGTCTAATCTTAAAAGTAGAGATAGTGTCTGTCTCCCGAATCCAAACTGGAAGCTGGTTCCATAGAAGAGGGGCCTGAAAACTGAAGGCTCTCCCTCCCATTCTACTTTTAAATACTCTAGGAACAACAAGTAAGTTTCTGCTCAAATGATAAGTGTGGGTCACTATCAATGTGTGTGTCTTAAAAAAAAATAAAGGTGTGTGTGTCTAACCTCAGAATAAAAGAGTGTGATGATCATGGTGGCAAGGTACTATAGCACTGAGGAAGTTTTAGAAATGGTCCTGGACCCTGATTGCGAGGATGGCTCTGCGTCATCCTCCGAGGATTCTGGGGATGACGTGGAAAATGTATTGGAGGTGGAAACGGAGGAGCTGGAGTTCCGACTCATGTGGAGGATTGTCGTCGGAAAATGAGAGCGGAGAGATAGATGAAGAGCCAGCACAGTGGACATCTAAGAACAAAAGAATAGTGTGGTCTCCCACAAATGCTAAGACGCTCCACTATGTACCTGCAGCCACAGGACTTATCCCGGGACCCACACATTATGCCACCGCACGAATTAGCGATCCACAGTCCAGCTTTGCACTATTTCTCACAGATGAAATTGTGCTGCATATTGCATCAATGACAAATCTGCAAGGCAGACGTACAATCACAGACTAGAGAGATATGGGCACTGATGAACTAAGGGCTTATGTGAGACTGCTGATCTTGGCCGGTGTGTACCGTTCAAAAAATGAATCAACGGCCAACCTTTGGAGTGAGAAATCTGGACGGTGGATTTTTTTCAGGGTACCATGTCGGAAAAAAGATTCTGTTACATCACCAGGGCACTGCACTTCGATGACAAACTTTCCCGACCCCGACGCCGTGGTGACAAACTGGCTCCAATCCGCAAAGTCTGGGATATGTGGACGCACTGCCTCCAGATGATGTTGTGCCCGGACAGAGACGTTTGTGTAGACGAACAACTGGTGCCATTTAAAGGCAGATGCGGCTTCAGGCAGTACATGCCACAAAATCCTGCCAAGTATGGCCTGAAGATTTGGGCACTATGTGACGTCAAGACGTCCTACGCCTGCAGGTCTACACAGGCAAAGCAGCTGGCGAACGCCCGGAGGTCAACCAGGGGATGAGGGTGGTCCTGGAGATGACAGAGGGGCTCCAGGGTCACATCATAACTTGTGACAATTTTTTCACCTCCTTTCCTCTGTCAGAAGAGCTACTGAGGAGGGAACTGGCTCTGGTTGGCACAATTCGGAAAAATAAGCCCAATCTTCTGCCACGTTTGCTGCAGACAAGAGGGAGAGAGGTGTTCTCCACTATCTTCGCCTTCACGAAGACGCACATGCTCATGTCTTACGTCCCCCGACGCGGCACGAATGTCCTCCTGCTGAGCACAGAGCACTCCATGCGTAAGCGATGATGCCAAGAGAAAGCCCGCAATAATAAAAGATTACAACAAATGTAAAGGAGGTGTTGACAACCTTGATAAGATAGGTGTCATTACGCAGTTACACATACATTTATTCATTCTTGCTCATATATTATTGTGTAAAATATAAATAGGTTTAATGTTTTTGGGGGGATTTTTTGTGTTTGTTTTTTGTTATGTTGTTGGCACCTACTCGTGCAGGAGGCAAGCAAATCGGTGGCCATTGGCCCTATTCCACCATCTCCTTGACGTCTCGCTCTACAATGGCTACGTCTTGTGGACCGCAATTGACCCTTCATGGCAGCAGGCCAAACCACACAGGAGGAGGCTGTATATTGAGGAGGTGCGCAAGGTGCTGCTGCTGCTGGAGGCCCCTCTCCAGCCAGGAAGGTCAGAAGGCAGTGCCAGTTTTGTGCAGAAAGCAGAAGAAGAGTTGTGACCACCTGCTGCAAATGTGGAAAGTTCGCATGCAGAGACCACAGTCTGTCCATCTGTAGCATCTGCTCCACCTGAGCAGGACTGTCACACCCTGCCACCACTCTCTTACTCTTTTTATACTTGTTCTCTTTTTCTCATATGTTTCCCCATTCCCAACAGTATATCTGTTCATGTTTATCATTCTATAATAAATGTTTTTGTGTTTCAAAGTGATCTTGTATTTTTATTTTCATATATATTTTTTTTATTTTAGAACACAACAAGGTAAAAAGCATTTAGCATAAGCAAAAAGTGAAAAACATGATATACCATTATATTAAATTTACTGTGCTACTGCAAAAAATAATAGCGGATCAAAATGAATGTTGGAGCCAATCTAACTTCTATTTTTTTTCGGCTAAAAAAACAGTGCGCTCATGTCATGAAACTGGGATTTAAAGGGTTAAAACACTAAAAATATAATTAATACTTCATATGAATATTTTAGAAAGAAGTAGTTTTAAAAGACTGACTCACTTAAAGTGTAAAGAAATATGAATATATAAGATTTTTATAGCACTTTTTGAGGCGTGGCCGTTTTGTGGCCTCTAGTGGTGTGTTTTTGAGGGCCTTTCAAGGGTTGATAACAAACACTTTAACCTGCTTTTTCCCAACCTACAAAGGACTGAATTTAAAGGCACCCTGTAAATAAAAAAAACAAAACAATGTGGCACAGAAGGCTAGTCCATTTTGCTGAAACTCAAAATTCTACTTAGTAGTTTGTATGGCCCCCACATGCTTGTATGCATGCTCTTAATAAGAAGATGGACGGTGTCCTGTGGGATCTCCCCCCAGATCTGGACCAGGGCGTCACCGAGCTCCTAGACAGCCTGAGGTGCATCCTGCCAGTGTTGGATGAACTGAAACATAATGTCCCAGAGGTGTTCTATTACATGTAGGTCAGGTAAGTGTGGGGGCCAGTCAATAGTATCGGTTTCCTTCATCCTGCCTGCATCCTCTTGCCACATGAGGGTAGACATTGTTGTGGACAGTGTTTGCAAATCTTTTGTCTGCTTCCATGACCTTTATCAATAAAAGTGCAAATGAAAATCTAATCAAATAGTAATTTTAGGATCAATGAATACAGTATATGAATATGAATTTTATAGACAATGCTACTGGCGATCTGCCTAAGGGAGTTTTAACTTAGTTCACTTATGGTTCACTTTTCATATTATGGTTTTACTGACAGTTCATCTGGTCCAAATCAGTTAATGAATTTGTAAGCTGTGAGGCAAAATGTGTCACTGCAAACCACATAAGAACTTTCTGTCTGCTTATTGGCCAGATGTATTTGGGACAGGAGCAACAAAACTAAATACAGAAAGAAGGTGCTATTTTCTGGACTGTTTAAAAAAACTAATTTCACAGGTAGTTGCTAGTCCCTACAGACCTTTCCAGATCTATAGTACCTTCCCAAGCTGAGAATACAAAGCTTACATGGCAATGGGACTTTTTTAGCTCAAACTTGTTATATACACCAGGTAGTGGATTTTGATTTTAATTCTGTTAAAATTTTACTGTCAAAGGTGATATGCAAATAAATTAGATCTCATATGTAAATAGGATAGGTGAGCTATCATGAGCCATTAATTTACAAACTGAAAGGTTATAATATTTCAGAAACAGTTTGTTCACAGCCAACACATTATGGTGATGTCATATTATTAGGGCAATGGTTGGGCTTAAATTCAAGGACAAAAAAATAAAAAAAAATGGTGGACAATACTAAAAAAAGGAAAACTTTTTGTAGGAAACTGCAATGTTAGCTTGGAAGAACTTCTTAATATAAGATGACCTCCATAACTCAAAAACGCCAACATTTTTCTTCTGAACCTGTACATTTTTTCTTCTTTGACACAGGGAAAATAAACTTCTGTGTCACAGTGTGTAGAAGCAGACTGTGTGTGTGTGAATAACAGACCAAATTTGAATATCGATATGAATCCGATACACTCATTTATAATCAATAAAACTGTTTTGTTGAATGTCTTGCTGCATTTTGTATAAGTTCACCTTTAAGTTAAAAAAAAAAACAATACAGCTATTCTGTTATACTTGTATGCAAATAAAAACTGCACCCAAAATATTTTGCAGTTCAGCAATACTGATCTTTTTATTTAAACTTTTAGCGGAATTTTAAATCTAAGTAAAGTAATATTTAAAAAGTAATTTAAAATGCAATTTTATACAGATTTCAAAAACTCTTTGGTTCTGAAAAAGATAAGTGAGATATCAGCACAAAATGATGTTTAGATTAAAAACTAAAAAAGTTGTATAGTGGACCCTTTTATTATCCGGCCTGGAGGATCAGCAGGGCGCTGATCAGCAGTTTCCGCTTTTCTCTCTCCTACTCTCTCTCTTTCTCTCCCTCTCCTCTCCTCTGTCACCGGGGCGGAACTCACTGTGGGTTCACACCCTCGGTCCACGCCTCTTGGAAGCCGGCACACCTGTGTGCCATCTGCTCGTCTGACTTTTAAGCCAGGGGAGGACGACTGGTCGTCGCTGGATCGTTGTCTGCCACTCACTAGTGAATGTCAAACCTACAGCTAGTAAGATTGTGTGAACTCGTTTTGGATTGCCTCTCAGTGTCGTGTCTTTGTCTGCAGACCTCCCTGGACCCTTCCCGTGTGTGAGTGCCGTGAGTGAGGCGTGATTGTTTGGTCGTGTGCAGGAAGAACGTTGGAGAGAGTGGACCCTTCCCTGGATAACCCTGGACCCCTTCCCCCACCTATTGTACATAGCACCTTCTCGCACTATCTTGTATATACACCTGGTTAACTCTGTAAATAAACTGTTAACTGCTTTGGATTTCCGAGTCCTGCGATTGAGTCCTAACCAGCCCCACCTTAACATTTATACTTAAACATTAACATAAATAGACATCCGTGCAAATAAATGCAAACACGGCTTCATGACACTCATCTTTTATCAAGATCAGGGCTGGACCAAGAGAAAAATTCAGACCGGGCGTTTTGACTAGAGACTTGCCCACAACTTATTATAGGAGAAGCCATAAAGCCTTTGATTGAAAACAAACACTGTTGTGACAGTGACAACAAGACAGTACACTCTCTTGTTATTATATGTATATGATTTCTATACATTTAATCAGATGACCACTTTGGTTACAAGATTCATATAATTATTTATCAAAAGTTAGACATTTTAAATGAGAATAAGAAAGAAAAGTATTTCTTTGTGCCCCCCTTTCCCTGTTAATGCCCTACCTGGTCCCCCTGGCAAAAATTTGCTTGATGCGCCCCTGCACAGTTACCAGCTGTCAGCTATGTAGAAAATTATCCTGGTGTTATTTTTCTCTCAGAAACTGTTCATAATTTCCCTTCAACTCATTCATGTCACCTAAAAGGTAAACCTGTTTCTCCATCACTGTTCAGCTCTGATGATTCAGTAAGGACATCTCCTGATTTTATCTTCATCTTTCCCTCTCACCAGATATCCAAACCAATATCATGACCAGCAGCTTTTATGGCCGTGACACCAGCAAATATCAGCTGATACCAGAAAGTAATATTAAATCAATTCTAACAACAGCTTGTCAAGCTCAAATGTGTTGCTGTTGTTTATAAATCCGCTGGTTGTGTTTTTCTAGCGTGGGCGACAAACAAACAAAAGAGACGGGCAGAAAAGCCAATCAGCAGATAATTGATCAGTTTCATGATCGAAGTAACAACTGGAGAGGGAGGGGGAAAGAATGAGAGAAGAAGAGGCAGCAGTGCAGCAAAATAAAAATTAGCTTAGATAATTAAATGAGACTTAAACATAAACAATGAATATCAAAATATAAGAAAACTCAAAACACTGGGTCAAACTACCCAGCTCGTGACACTGCCGGGGTAAAGATTACGTATGTCGGTGCAGGTATGAATTTAAATGTCCTTCCATGTTAAACGAATGCCTACAAATTCTTTTCTCTCTGAGGTGGGACTACAAATGTTTTTGATCTGCAGCCAGATTTGTAAAACGTGATTAGTTAGAAGGGAAATGTCCTTCGTACTCTGAAATATATTGGGGGAACAGCAAACTGCAAGCCCACTCTTATGTAGTTTTAGGAGACTGATTATATTATCAGAAAGCATCCGTTTGTTGGAAAATGTATTTAGACACTATTCTATGTATATCTATGAATACAGTATCCCTTTTTATTTAAAAAAAAACCCTCAAATTATTTGCTGTAACTTTAAGAAAACCTATAATTCAGTTTTGCTGAAAAGCAAAATAGTCATATGTTAATGTCCATTTACTTTGTATGACCTAATTTGGACATTTACATACATGAACTACACGTTGCCCATAATTGCTCAGAATTCTGAGAAAGAAGCTTTCGGCCTGATAAAAAGCTTCTTCCTGTGTAAACATGAATAAAGAATATTTTATTGGCACAGAACTGTGACCATTTCACGGTAAGGATTGGTTATACTGTCGCCAGTGTGGTTAATTGCTGCTCTAAAATAATTTTAATGAGAACAAATGCTCTCAGTGGTTTCCTCACTTATCCACACCTCACTCTTGTTTCATTACTATCCCTCTTCATCTGAAAAACACTGAGTGGAGAGACTGAAATATTCTCATTAATGAGATATTAAACCCTTCTCTTTCTAATTATTCTGGCTGATTACATCAAACTGGAATAGGTTAAAAAGTCTACCAAAAGTGTTTATACTAGGCACAATATGTGAGGAAAAAAAAAGAGTAGTGAAGAAAAACTGCTGCTAGGGGCTTGCCATACCTTCTGTCTTTATTTTTTTTTCGTTTTATTTAAACAGATAATCGATGCATTGTTTGTACAATAAAGACCTGAGGCTGGGACCTTCTAATGACATGGGATTTACCACATTTCCAGCATGATTATTTACTCAGCAGTTTACTGAATACTGTTCCCAAATAAATCCCAAATATCCATTAGGTTGGATAGACATGTTTGTTTTTCAGCATGCTGCTTTCTGTAAAGCTTTTTATAGTTTTAATTCACAGCCAGAGCTGTAATTTTATATAATTTTTGTCACAAAAACTGTAGAAAAAAAATTGGATCAGCACACAACTGGGGACTGTTCTAAGATAGAAGATGAATAATTCCTGCCAGGCTGTAATAGGGATTGTAAGGTGTAGCAGAGCAGGAAGCGTGTGACCAAACATACTGAGACAGCTATTGATTGTTAGTGGTGAGATTTTACACACTGTACCTTTTAAAGCTTCATTTGGCAATATTATTGGGCATACTGTTAAATTAATTTGGCTCTTGTTCTATAGAAATTAGAAAAATTCTCAGAGTCATCGGATTGTTTAAACCAGTCCACATCACTTTTTTGGACTTTACTAGTCTTTTAATAAATACTATTGTTATCTTTTTTATGGCATCACAGGACGTTGAGGAAAAAAAAAAGATGTACTCTTGCAAGATCCCACAAAAGTTTTTTATTTAATTACAAGCACTTCCAGGTCAGTAGACCTTGGAAACAACCGGGGCTGGACTGGTTATCTGGCATGTTAGACATTTTCCCAGTAGGCTGATGCACTTTTGGGCTCATGGGTCAATTACAGGGCTGCTGTGCACTGGCCATACAACACTGACAGCAGGCCATTTGTTTCTTTTCATTCCAGACATTGTATTGCTCAACCTTTTGCTGTGTGCTCACGCACCTTGTAGAACAGTGTTTAGGGTGGAAGAAGTGACGAAAAGGTGGTGCTGAAAAACTGAAAGAGAAAAACAAAAAATGGATGTAGCAAAATGTGTCAAATAAACAACATGCTAGCTGTCAGAGCTGCTGATGCTGCATCGTCAAAAGTAGTACGACCAATAACTAGTAACAACTCCTCACAGTCACAGCAGGCTGCAGTTTCAAGATCAATAATCAAGCAAAATTAAATTTATTTTTTTGTTCATTTATTTGAGCAATCATGATGGGCCGCCTGGACCAAAACTTTCAGGAGCAATTTTTTTCTCCCAGTTTAACCCTCAGAACAACCATAGCTCACGCAGGAGAGACTGATAGATTTTATTTTGAGCTTGGCCTAAACTATGAAGAGATTAAATCAGTGCTTTCCAAGTGACAGACATCTGAACAGAATTCTTAGTGTAAAGGGACACGCTTATCTCAAGGCATACTTTGAGCTGGTGACTTTGGTTGAATTATTTGACAACCAGCTGCAGTCCTCTGGACAGCTTCACAGGTACCTATGGAAGCACGATAAATGCAGGTGAAAAAAAACTTTCTTGGGATTTCGCAAAACTTTTCCACGATTGCGCAAAAGTAACTTCGACCAAAACCTTTGTGCAATCCCAGAAAAGCTTATTTTTCTTTTTTTTCCCTTGCGGGGCTCCATAGTTTTTTGATTATAATGCACTACAATGCAAGGGGCGCAGGGGGGCACTGGAGCCTCTCCCAGCTATCTTTGGGTGACAGGCTGAGTATACCCCGGACAGTTCACCAGTCTTTTCCTGGGTGGAATTGTAGTTCTTGAATTACAATGTATTGAAAGTTTTTCTTTTCTTTTTTTTGTTCAGTGATCCCTAACTGAGCTTCAATTAAAAAAAACAACAAAAAAACTTTAACATGTTTTCTGGGTTTTATTTTTTCTATCTTTTTAAAAATCAACAAACACATACACCTCTCACTGTGCTTTAATTCTTGGTGAGCTTTCATTTGAATCAATAAAACAGCAGTTCGCATTTTCTGCCTCATCACTTCCTTCCTTTGTTTCTTTTTATTACAGTTTCCTTCCATGTAAAGATCAATAACACACAGACCTTTAATGGCACAGCACTATTGCTAGTTTCATTATATAAGAAAGCGAACATTACCTGCATTCAATCAACAGTGGTTTTGTGTGTGTTTGACAGTCTCTGTTTGAACTCACTGCTGCTGAGGTTATTGATGCCATCTGATAATACTGCTCCTTCGTTTTTGTCAGAGATGAGCAAAGACAAAAGAATAGGAGAAGAAAAAGCCAATAAAAAGAAAAGCGACAGCATGAGAGACAAAGAAAGAGTAAAATTTCATTACATGTCAAAAGTTCTGAATATATCAGTTATTTGTATTCTGTAAAATAAAATAAATGTATATTTGAAAGGACTGGATATAATGAAACATGAAAAGTTATAAATTTCCCAGATACAGAGGCAGTTTTTGTATTTGCCTTCATTACTTGACGAGTAATGAGCGCCCGCAAAAAGTAACTTGGGATCTTGCAAAACTATCCCGCTACTTTTGGATAGCGGTTCTGTTGAAGGGTGCAGTACGGTACAGAGCAGACATGGAGGAGGATTTTGAACATTTCCTGCGGTCAAGAGAGGTCCCACAAGAGGACATCATACACACGAACAAGACAAACTGTGTCTACTGCCAAGCACAGTTTTAATGTCTTTATAGTTTAGTCCACCTCAAAGTAAAACTCTATGAATCGCTCAAACGGGTGTGTGTCCTCCATCACTGTGGTTGTTTCTAAGGTTCAGTGGTGCTGACCTGGAGGTGCATGGACTTTGGCGAGATCTCGCAAATGTTTTGCGAGTGCTTGCAAAAGTAACTCGGGATGTCGCAAAACTGTTGCGAGATCTCGCAAAACTTTTGCGACATCTCACAAAAGTTCATCTTATTTTTTTTTTCTCTTATGTTCCCTGCGGGGCTCCGTAGAGGTTGACTTTTGCTTTCTTGTGTTTGGGGTTTTTTTTGTATTTTTTTTCTCTATCCTTTTGTTAAGTGTCCAGCTTTTTGTTTAGTGTTTCCTTTTTTGTTTACTTCCCGTTTTATGTCCTCTGTCTCCTGTGCTTTGCTGTTTGTGTTATTTCTCTTGTTATTGTCTTAATTGGTTTAAGCTGTATCTTTGTCAAGAGTGTCACTCTTGTGTTTTTCTGCTTATTGGTCAAGCTTTGTTATCTTATGCCTCAAAAAAACTTGGGCGTGTGGTTCGACATGGTGCTCTCCTTTGAGTCTCATGTAAAAGAGACAACAAGGACTGCCTTTTATCATTTAAGACATAGCCAAAATCAGACAGATGGTGCAAAATGCAACTGCTTGCATTTTAACCAAAAGAGGGAAATTTGAGTACATTACCCCTGTACTGAAATCTCTTCATTGGCTACCTTGTCAGGTTTGAGCAGATTTTAAGGTTGTGCTGTTCACACAGTCTGCTCTGTGGAGGTTTTTAAAGCTGAGCTGAAGACCCACTTGTTCACCGTATCCTACATGTCTTAATTCTATGCCATTTAGTTTTTAAATTCTTATAGCTTTTAACTTGTATTGCTATGTATCGCTTTTATTTATTTATCTTTTTATTTTCAAATTGCTGTACAGCACTTTGTTTGAAAGCGCTTTATAAATAAAGTTGTTATTATTATTATTATTATTAATAACAATAATAATAATAACATTATTATTATTATTATTATTATTATTATTATGGACATTTTAGATTATGTACCAAACGCTATTAAAGGTTTGTGTTCTATTTACTTTGCCTGTTTTTTGAGTCCCTAACGCTTGACAATAATATATACTGTACATACAGTTGGTTTCAAAATATGAACAGATTTTAAAAACACATAATCTGAACAGAGGCATTTTTTGTAACTTTGCATCTGAACCCATCTGGCAACAAAGACCATGAATCCAAAGACCATTAAGTGATTTTTCTTCACCATTCTGATGTTCAGTTGTAACTTTTAACCTCAGCAGGTTGACCACGTTTACATGAAAGAAGCTGCTTTAAGTTGCTGTAATGGGCTGATTAGATATTTGTGTTCACAAGGCGGCATTCTTTTAATGTAGTTAATCCTAATAAACACTATGCAAAGATTTAGAAAGCTTAAACTATTAGTTCAATCAAGCTCTAAGGTACAATATGATTTAATTCTGCATTATGGACCACATTTATTTATCAGAACTAGATGATAAGCACTGAGGAAATTGTACCATTTATCATTCAGATCCATTAACCCTGAAATCATATGCCTCCATTCCTGCTCTTCAGGTCTCGATTTTATTGAACACAATTGTAATCTCTTGTAAATATGATGATAATACAACTAATTGGCTTAAGGGTAAACGTAACAAAGTGGTGTGTCAAAGTGGTGAAATCTAATTTTTCATGAATTGTCCTTTTTGATAAGATTTAGGCATTATTTTTTTCTTTAATGATTTAATAACTTAATTATATCACAAATTTGTATTTCTTTGTATTTCTGTCACCTATTTCGATACCTAGATGCTGTGGATAAGCCTTTCAGTGGACTCTTTGAGGGAAATAGTCCTCACTTGTTCCCTAGTTCCGAAGTCTGGAATTATCTATATATATATAATTTTAATTTAGCAAACCACAATTTGATATGGAATATAAATGCAAGTAATAGATAGTAGCAATGCAAAAAAGCAAAACAATATTTGGTAGGAGAAATGAGAAAAAAAGGGTGAATGAATAAGGTTAAATGGAGGGGAGAAAACTGGAAGGAATTTGATCTTGATGTACCAGAATCATTAGAAAAAAGAAACGTCTACTTTTCACATACACACATTATATTTATAATATAACACACAAGTGTGTGTGTCTTTTTGGGAGAAGCTGACTTGATTAAAACTAAGTATTATCAGTGTTATAAGGCACACTGTCATGAAATAGTCTATGACATGTCGGCAGCGATATAGGTTAGTGATTTTTAGCCAGCAGTCAAAATAAAGGCATCTGATACGAGTTAGTGACTGAGTCATAAACAGTAAAAAAGCCAAGGTAATTTCCTTTTACCTAAAATATTTATTCCTAACACTACAATTGTCAAAGACAAAAAAGTGCTGCATGACCTGCTACCGATGTTGCCCTGTTACCTTTAGTGTGGCACGTTCATTTCAACCAATCTTGAGGGAAACTTCCGGAAGCAGACATTATCGATAGCTGGCTGAAAGCTATAGCTATCAGCCTGGTGCAAGCAACATTGGCAAGGACAATGGGGTAGGCACATTTTGTTATGATGGCAAAAGGGAATCAGAAATAACTTCAGAAACAAACTGGAAATGAATCCTGAGTATGACAAAAAATATTTCAAAGAGATTTTTTATGTGCTCGCTGTCCTTGACATGCTTGAATCATTTTGCCTCAGACATGACTTTAAAAATGCTTAGTATTTTTATAAATATATATGAATGGCTGGTTAACATGATGATTGCTTTGGGCTATTCTGAAACCCCTGTATATTTAGTCAAATATAAGGTGTTATTTGGGTCACTTTGACCCAAAGCACAAAACTTTAGGACATTTCTGTGTTTGCCATTCAGTCAGTCATTTTATTTATAATAGTGTAGTTGGTGACCTGAGATTGTCCTGTACTTGTAAAGTATCATCACTTGCTTGCCTCAT
Source organism: Hemichromis elongatus (assembly GCA_015108515.1). Taxonomy (NCBI): domain Eukaryota; kingdom Metazoa; phylum Chordata; class Actinopteri; order Cichliformes; family Cichlidae; genus Hemichromis; species Hemichromis elongatus. The sequence goes on along the minus strand of VUQR01035058.1, from coordinate 1,288 downwards.
TTTCTTTCTCCCACCCACACATGACACCATTAGCTGGTACTGCTGGATATTTTCAGACAGCCCAACATAGAAGAGAGCCTTGAGAGTGTCTGTGCACAGTGTTTCCTGTTAAGCTAGTTCATTTACTTTAGCAAAACAACATCCTCACAAAAGGACCCCTATCTGAGAATTAATTTAACAGTTCTTCTAAACTTGTCCCAAGCTGTGGGGCTGTAACTGGCTGCGACTGTCTGATTGTGTGTTCCTATATGTATGTCTGTGTCATTGCTCAGGTTAGCTCAGGTCCCTTTGAATTTTTCATTAGTCCTGTCTGTGTGGTTAATTTTATTCTGGCACTCATGACTCACCGAACACTCATATACAAGCACAAATACTCTGAAACTTCATGGAGTTTTAAAGTCGCTGAGCAACAGGCAGCCTGCTTGCTACCTCTTTTGGCAAAGTGGAGGACCCCCTGCTGGGCACTAAAGCATACTAGGAGAGTAAGACCCAATTCCAATCTGGCCCCTACACCATCCCACTCTGTGACGAGTGTAACTCCATAAGGAGTCACACTTGCAGCTTTTGAAGTGTCTCCTAATAAAAGGGTAGGGTGGCAAGCTTAAGAACGCCTTTCTCTGATGAAAACAGAATCTTGTAATCAGCATCTTTGGCGACTTATATTACTATCAGATGGACTATTAAAATCATGTTTATCACTCAGTAGAAAATGTTTTTGAATTTCATTCATGCTTTTTTAACTTTAATGCTCTGAATTGTTTTTGGATCCTTTCTTGTTCTCCTTCTTTTCTGATGCTCGCATTTATAAAAACTAAAATAAAACAACAAAATATATAATTAAATAATGATGATATACACACATATAGAACATTTTCACAAAAGACTTCAGTGAGTAGATAGATAGATAGATAGATAGATAGATAGATAGATAGATAGATAGATAGATAGATAGATAGATAGATAGATAGATAGATTTGAGCATGACAGATAGATAGATGATAGAAAGATAGATGATAGATAGATAGATAGATGATAGATAGATAGATAGATGATAGAAAGATAGATGATAGATAGATAGATGATAGATAGATGATAGATAGATAGATGATAGAAAGATAGATGATAGATAGATAGATAGATGATAGAAAGAAAGATGATAGATAGATAGATAGATGATAGATAGATAGATGATAGATAGATAGATAGATAGATAGATAGATAGATAGATAGATAGATAGATAGATAGATAGATAGATGGGCCTCTGTGGGATTTTCTGCTTTTGAAGTG
>VUQR01035057.1:31801-43237 GCA_015108515.1 Hemichromis elongatus | reverse complement strand
CCCCCCCCCCCTCATGACTTTAGTTTTAGGATTAAGTTTGGATAGAAAGTCTTACCAGTTAAGCCGAACTACGATTCTAACTCACAACTTCTCCGAAATAAAGACGATTCTGCAGTTTTCACGGACGGAGAAGTACTTGAGAGATTTGCCACATAGCTCAGCTCCTTCCTCGGCTCCTCCTCGTCATCTCTCCCCTTCCCTCTCTTTCCATTAGAAACTTCGCCCCTCCGCTTTTTCACCGTAGAGCTGACAGTTGCGTCCACAGCGGCTCTCCTTCGTCTCCGTCTGCGCTCACTCAGCTGCTGTGTTATTCACTTCTGGTTTGTTTTCATTGCCATATATCCACTTTCTCCCGACCCAAACTTACGAACAAAGGAATCACTTGAGAAACTTTCATGCAGCGGTCCAAATTATAATTAGGGGTGTACTTCCTGTCGCTGCCTTCAAAATAAGTGTACGGTGAGACAGAGACAGAGGTGCGTGACGGAGAAAAGCTGAAGAAATCCGACAAAAGTAAAGCTGATTCTCCAGGAGTGCTTCTCATTACACACACTCTGTGTTCTACATGATAACCAGTCCAGTCCGGTTCAATGTTTCCTTTTGAAATGTCTTTATAAACCATTATGTTATATTTGCTACAATTTCTGCTAGTAAACTATTTATTTCTATAGCAACTCTCAGCTGAAAACAAAGTGCTGTACACATGACATAACAAATTGAAATAGTATATGTAAAAATGAAAAATTAATAATAAAAAAAGCAAATTTAGTTAGACTAAAAACATATAAAAAGTCTGGGTCAGACTGTGTCATAGGCCAGGGAGTAAAAGTGAGTTTTAAGAGGGGCTCTAAAGGTGGACAATGACGTGCTGAGGCAAATTGTTGCATAGATTTGGAGCAGCACTAGAGGAGGCCCTGTTCCCTCTGAGCGTCCTCTTAAACCTGGGTACCTGGTATGGAAGAGAAGTTAGAAAAGTGTGAGTTACTGTTGCCTTTCTTTCAACAAGGCCTTTTTGTGTAGAGCGTTCAAGAGTTGTCTTTATAAAAAGACAACTCTTAAACTTAAGATCATTGGTGAGTTTTCTGTAAAACTAAAGGGAGTTTGACAAACCTAGGAATCTTTTAGTGTACAGAGGTTATTCAATAAAACGATTTAAACTTAAACGGACATGTGTTGTAACTTGATTTGTTTTCAGGATAGTTGTTTAAAACACACACACATGTTGGGTTTTTATAACTTGTGGGGACATCTCATTGACATAATGCTTTCCCTAGCCCCTTACCCTTAACCTAACCATAAGCTAATGTAACCCTGACGCTAAAACCACATTATGAGTCTCAAAGATGCCTTCAAACTTGTGGAGACGGGATTTTGGTCCCCACAAGGGCTGTCGGTCCCCACGAGAATAGTAAACTTCCAATTTTTGGTCCCCACAAAGATGTAAATACCCGTCCACACACACACTCACACACGCACACACACAGACACACACACACACACAGGTGAAGTGGGGAGAAGAATTGGATGACACACATGAGGGACAGAGGGAGGGACTGGATTACCATAGAAACTGCTCTGACTGCTCAGAGAAGCAGGGAAAAAGGTGAAAGCTGCAGTGGTCCGATTGTCAGGGTCACAGATCAGCCGAGCTGCTCTGCTGATGACTGACTGCAGCTTCTGTTCACTTGTTATTGAAATACAGCGAAAGGTTGCAATTATAGTATCAATCACACCTGTGCTGCAGTCATAGCCTTTTGGATGTTTCTTCAATTTCTCTATTATCCCGATGGTCAACAGAAGCCATATGGAGTAAGAGTCATCGCTGGCAGGGGTAAGCTCTTTGTCTTACAGCAGATTGTAGTGATGCAGCTATTTATGAGTTTGATGTTGTTGCATTTACACAACAACTAATGAACCTCCAGACACGTGAAAATTGTTATTTTTGTTCCAGAACATTTTCCAAAACAGGAATATCCTTTTAAAACATCCTTACAAAAACACATTTTCTAACTTAGCCTTATGTAACTGCATGCCTCACCCTGGAACTACACTGAATATCAATTCAGAAACAGACTTTTCCAGAAGCTACTTTTTGTATTTGTCAATTTTTTCCCGATACTTAATGCCATGATTGGATTCAGTCAATACCCTTACAGCATGAAAATGTGTTAGCATGTCATGTTACATCACACTTATTATGATTAGAGTTGTCTGCAAGCTGTTTTTCATAATGCTGAAAAACGTAAACGCAGAAAAGTAAATAAAGAACTGCAACATACTTTGCAAAATGAATAGCTGCAATATACAACGTCTGTGGTTTGCAGTAAATATATATTGCTGGCAATAATCTTAATTTATTAATTTTTATTGTATAATTGTAAAAGACTCATGAAAACGGTGATTGAATTCGTTTTTCATTCGTCAATGCATACACATTTCCCTTTGTTAGGTTGGCTTTGTGCACTTTTATGTTTTGTAAATGTCACATTTTGAGAAAGCTACAGATCTGAGACACATTAAAAGAAAGGTGCAGCATAGATGTATTACTCAATCCTAAGATATGATAGCAAAAACAGAAACTCACGCATGCCTGAAGAGATCCATCCATTCATCCATCCATCCATCCATCCATCCATCCATCCATCCATCCTCTTCCACTTATCCTTGTCAGGGACATGAGTAGAGAGAAAGCTGGAGGCCAGAGAGCTAAAAAACAAAACAAAAAAACACTGAACTATCTAAAAAAAAAAAGCAGCAGCTTCCATTAAAATGGTCATGAACTTTGTCTTATTGTAGTGCTATGTCATGGTAATGTTTCCATATCCCCTTATTTTACTAATATGCCAGAGGTACAACTAATGTGACTCTTTCAGTTAAGAAACTAGAGTGTTGCCTGAGTGAATCCCGTTTAGTTGGAAACTGTTGACTTTGCTGATGCTATTGCTGACTGTATGACATGAACTTAGGGACTGTGATGACAGGAATAGGTAATATGTAATCAGTGGAGTGAGAGAGACCAATGTACAGAGGGATGCATAAAGACACGTAGGGAAAGTGTGGTTACTTATTGCTGAGTTAATGGAGTGAGAAGGCTCTGAATCAGCAACATACCCTTGTACACAGGAAGGCAAACAAGCACTGTGAATGAGCAGCATACAACAGGGGGACAAACAGATTGTGCAAAGTGAACAGTTAATGGGAGGAATGGGTTGGAAAGCAGTAGCTCTTTATTTTCTCTTTATTGCCGTCAATATAATAATAAGATAAGATAGGAGAACATTTTCTTAAAGGACTTTTAAGCTTTTAGCTATAGATAGGAGACAGATACAGATTGCAGGCATGGTTTGAGTCATTGTAAATTAATGCAAAGTTGTTCTGAGCAATCAGCATATGAGTAAACATGTCTGTTTCTGATGGGAGCAGATCCTTTTATAATACAAAAGTCTCCATCCTCAGGGGACAAAGTTACTAAAGTCAAAAAGGTAAAAAAAAAAAACCCCACCAATTCTATGTTGCGTGGATTTGTGTATTTTTTCTCTAATGTGTGCTAACCAGTGATAACAACAAATAAAACTGGTTTTTGAGTTTTCCAGCTAGGGTGGAGATGGCTAAGTATCAGGCTTTCAAATGACTTAATGATTAATTGGTTGACTAATGAACTAGTGTGGAAGATGCAACCCCCCCAGCCTGTGCTTCATGGATTCTGACAATTACCGGTAGTACAACTCTAAGGGTGTTCATTCATTTAACATAATCATCCTGCTGTTACCGGGTTTCAGTCAGGCAGAGTAAGACGATTTGTTGATCAATTATTAATTCATGTTCCATTCATTTTAGTCTTTGGTGCAGCTACATAGAAATTGTTCTTATTTTGTAGTTTTTGTTTTGTGTTTAAATTGTTTTTTGTATCGTTCACTCTTGGCATACAGCTTGATCCCCATTGGGTTCCTAATGAAGGCTTTCAGGGTTCTGTTGATCTTGTATAGGCCTTCTTGTAATCAATCCAGGTGCACAGGTTATCGATAGATAGATAGATAGATAGATAGATAGATAGATAGATAGATAGATAGATAGATAGATAGATAGATAGATAGATAGATAGATAGATAGATATAAATAATTCGGCTACATTGATTCACACTTTATGCTGAAAATTTACAGTACCTCCACAGCGCTGTTATAGGCTTATTCCTAAATGGAAATAAAATAATTTTTCATCTCAAAATTCTACACCCCATAATGAGTTCACTTGAAAATCTATTAAATCTATTAAAAATAAAAATATAACAAGTAGTCATAGCTTTTAACATGGCACTTAAAACTGAGCTCAGGTCATCCCATCTAGATGATCATCTGTCATATGTGTCTACATGGCCGCAGGACTGTTAACAAGAGTTTGCAATAACTGGCAAATAGCATTTCGCTTTACTGTGGAGGAATTTTGGCCCACTCTTTTTCGCAGAAAAAAGCTACACTGCAGGGTTTTCAAGTAATGAAACAACCTATTTAAGGTCATACAAAAGCTTCACAGTCGGATTTAAGGTTGACCTGGCCACTCTAACTTTTTTTTTTCCTCTCTTTTTGAGCAATCAAAAAGTGGACTTGCTCATTTGTTTGGGATCATTGTCATGATGCCTAACCCAAATGTGGTTGAGATTTAGGTTATGAAATGTTGGCTAGACATTCTGCTTCAGAAGTTTCTGCTGGAGAGCAGAATTCACGTTTCTATCAATAACAGCATGTTTTCCAAGTCCTGAAGCAGCAAAGGAGCCCCGACTGTCATACTAACAACAACCATGTTGAACTGTTGGGATGATGTTCTGTAAATGAAATACTGTGTTTTATGCCAGGTGCCAGGAGTTTATCATCCATCCACAGCATGTTTTCCTAAATGCTTTGGGGATCATCAAGATGATTTTTGGTAAATGATTAAAAAGCCTGTGTGTGTATGTTTTTGCCTTGAAACTGGGGATTGTTGATAGACTCTTGGAGTACTTTTGGTAGGTCACTCCTAGGAAAGTTTACTTCTGCAAGTTTTATATATTTGTGGATAATGGCTCTCATTTTGGTTTGCTGGAGTCCTAAAGCCTTAGAAAGTCTTTGTGATCCTTTCCAGATTGATGGATGTCAAGGACTGTTTCTCAGCTGTTTCTTTGAATCATGGCATTAGGTACTGCTTTTCGAGATCTTGCAGCTTATTTCATTTTGTCAGACAGGCTGCATTTAATATTAAAATTTCATGATCTGAAACATGTAAGTGTGACAAATAGCTGTCGATAAATCTCAATGATCTGAAGCACAAATGTTAAGACTGGGTGAAAACATCTGAAAAACTGACAAAGACATAAAGAAGGTTTACAAGCTACTGAATAATGGGATGGCCTTTGTTTTTTTAACAGGACTCCATAAAATACTGTGAAAAGGTTTTAATGTACCTTTGAAACCTGTGCAGATGGCCACACTTAGAGAACATACAGAGAACCAGGAACACTACTGTGATCAAAACTTTTATTACTAAGATGAGAGAAAATCTGATGAAATAAAATTCCCATAAATAACTGCTGTGTTTGTTTATTTCTAGGTAAACACCCACTCATGGACAGGATCAAGGATGAAAGACGAGAAACCTACCAGAATTCCAAACATACACACTGAATCCTTCTCTCTCATATGAAAATAACTTTTGCTCTCACAATGTCTTCAAGACATGAGGTTCCTTCAAATATCAATGTGGATATGTTCCACAACATCCTCAACACTTCCACCCCAGCCTCACCAACTCAGTCTTGCAGCATAGACGAGTCCTACAAGTACATCTTCCTTCCCATTTGTTATTCCTTCACATTCATCTTTAGCATCTCTCTTAACTCTGTCATCCTCTACCGTTCTTTCCGTCGGACCAAACGCTGGAATGCTTCTTTGATATACATGGTTAACCTGGCCTCTACAGACTTTATGTACGGCCTGTCTCTGCCATTTCTTGTAGGAAGTTACATAATGCGTGACCAGTGGGTTTTTGGGGACTTCATGTGCCGTGTGGTTCGCTTTCTCTTCTACTTTAACCTCTACTGCTCCATCTTCTTCCTCACGTGTATCTCTGTGCACAGATACCTTGGTATTTGCCACCCAATGAAAGTGATAACATTGGAGACCAAGAAGGCTGTCAAGTGCACTTGTGTCCTTGTTTGGATAATAGTATTTGCTTTGACTTGCCCTATCTTCCGTTTTGCTCAGACTGGTCATGTGACAAGATTAACAGGGTTTGGAAGTAATGCAAGTATAGGCAACCAGAGTAATGGCAAATCATTAGAAAATGGTAATGCAAGCTATGGTAAATTGGAAGGGGTAATTGAAGAGTACCAGAACTGCTGGGACGATGCCATAGATAAGGAGTTTCCTGATTATGTACCCTATGGCATCACACTCCATTTGCTGGGCTTTTTTGTGCCATTTTCCATAATCGCTTACTGTTACTCTCACGTAGTCCTGACCATATTTAGGACACTGCATTCTCAGCCCTCAATGTGTAGAAATCCAATGGATAAATGCATGGAGACAAGAGACGGGAAAGGCTCAGCGGTTGTTAGAACAGGAAGAAGACGAAGCAACGGATTGCAGAAGATGGTGGGGCGAGATGAAGGGATTTCCCTTTCTCTTGGTGCTCACTCCCCCTACGCCAGTCGAAGGCGTAAATCTATCAAAACTATTATCACTATCACCCTGCTATTTGCTCTGTGTTTCTTCCCCTTTCATGTTACCAGAACCATCTTCCTCCTGCTGAAAGTGACCAAGAGAGTTCCCTGTCACACCATGACAGCAGTCTCTATGTGCTATAAGATCACCAGGCCGTTAGCATCATTCAATGCATGGCTCAATGCCCTTCTTTACTTTCTGACTAAAGATAAAGGGGGAGCTCACTGCTGCCAAGCAGTAAACACCCCTACCTACCAGCATCCTGTCATACGGTTGCCACTCAGAGTGATGGGAAAAGAAGATGGAGAAGTGGACAGAGAAATAGAAGACCATATTGATAGAAAAGAGAATAAAGCATGTCAAAGTCCATCATATATGAACAGAGCAAACATTAAATATATAGTTGAATGAAATTCAGATGCATTGCTGGATGTTATTTATATACACCAATAAGCAACGCATTAGTAAGTAACAAGTGAATAATTTTGATCAATCCAATGTTCTGCTGTGGGACCATTCATGTTAATCTTATATTGAGATCCACTACCCACATCTAAGCTTTGTTGGCACAGGGACTCCCTGACAATGGTTTTACTTAGCTGGACAATATGCACTGTAATACCATGAAATTTACTAAAGGAACACACCAAAGCAATAAAGACACTGTCACCAGCTGCTAAGCTCCAAAGATCCCAATCAAATTCAACATCTGCAACACATACCGGAAGACTTCTTTATTCCCTGGGCCAAACCTTCAATTCCAGACGACCTACTGGCAACATCCTCCTACCAGACACCAGTAAACACCAGATGTCCACCATATCTTGTCAACTGAGATTTTGAGAACACAGAAGACCTACATTAACAACTAAAAATGTCCACGGATATATACAAGGGTATCAAACAAATATCACCATTTGTAGATGCAATGAAATCGAAAGCCAATATCATAGACTGTATATAAAAGATCGTACCAAGTACCAATGGCAAGATTTGTCAAACCAAACAGTGGACGATGTTTTGTAACTTTTCCCTCCAAGGAAATACTACAGAAACTGCTGCTGGCTGAATCCTGTCAGAATGCTTATTTATTGCTACTGTCAATGTAACATTTACACAATAGTTATGAACTTTAATTCTGCAGGTTAAAATGTAAATGTATAACTGCTGCATTTATAATATTTTAATCTCTTTATGTAAAATTAAATAATTATGTACAATATTCTTAGCGTCTTGTTTTCTTCTTGCAGACACATTATACATACAATGAAGCATAAATATACAAGCATTAAATGTTTTTTTAAAGAGTCAGAATGTGTTGCTTTACACTTTAATATAATACATAAAGGTGAGTTCTATTAAGGTCTTTCCTCGTGCAATTGTCACTAAGGGAAAATTAGCTGTAGAGCTATTTTGTCCCCGTCTGTAAACGTGTTTGTAAGTCTATAAAGGAAATGATCCACAAATTTGGCTTTTGGCAAATTTTAATTCAGCCTGCATATAGCTTAGGTTCCCAGTCGGTTTATTGTTGTCTACACAAACACACATGCCAGTCTCAAGTAAGGTTTGTTTGCTTGTTTTATTTTATGTGTAGAGTGTAACTACTTGCTGATTTTTACGGTACATTTAGCAGATGCATTTTATTTAAATACTTGAATATAATTTCCATCACAACCATTGATTTGTCTGTCTTGATGCATGCTCAACCATACAGGTAAGTAAATCCCAAAAGGTTGATTCTGTTCATCTGGAAGTAGAGTTTTCATCATTGCGTCACTCGTCCAAGTGACTTCTTCAGTCTCAGCTGACTGCAAGTTTCCCCAACCTTATAAACAGTACATTTGCACAATGACTAAAACCAGCCCACTGAATGAACAATGGACTATGAGGTCACTTCCTTGATCATTAATATGCAAATTGTCACAACCATTGATCAACAACCACTGACCCATTGATCAATGGCCATGAGTACCATTGACAGAGAGTTGGGTAATGGCTGCAATCACAGAATTCTAAGCTGGTGACAGATGTACTCTCCTCAGTCAGTTATAACATCTCTAGGTTTCTGGCTTTGATCGTCAACCCGTTGGTAGGCAGCTCTAAACACCACATCCAGGACACCTCGGATTTTATTGAGAAGGTGAGACATGTCTGTGGCGGGCGTGGCCTGCGGTGGCGTGCGGGGAAGGCGGACGCACCTGCACGCCATCCGCAATCATGCCCGCCGCCTTTATTATTCGTACCGGGTGCTGTGATTGGGGGTTGGTGTTGTGAGATGTATGTGGAGCTGGCAGCGGGAGAGCTGCAGCTCACGGTGTACAGCAATCGTGTGTTGAGTGTGTGTTAAATAAAGATGTTTAAAAGTGGAAACGTGTCGTGGGGTCTGCCGTGGTCGTTTACAATGTCATTATGGAGGCAGATGAAAAAATGGTCTCGTATGATGTTACATTTCTCTTCACTTGCATCCCAGTCACTGAAACGTTGGAGGTAGTTCGTAAGAGATTACAGGATGACCCCAACCTCAGCAACGGGACCACTCTCAGCATCAACCAAGTTCGCTTTTGGAACTGTGACTTCATTCCACCTATTTTACAGACAAGGGTCAGTACTACAGGCAGAAACATGGGTGTGCCATGGGTTCCCCAGTTTCCCCCATCATGGCCAAATTTGATCATGGACGAATTGGAAAGGGCTTTGTTATCTTGCCCTGGAACAGCACCAAGTCGTTGGTTCAGGTATGTGGATGACACCTGGGTGAAAGTCAAATCTCAGGACGTACCACAATTCAACAATTGACGGATCACATTAACTCTGTGGACCAACACATCAAATTCACCAGGGAGGATATGAAAAGTGGCAGTGTACCATATTTAAGGTTTGTCTTTCATCATTCACTGGAGTTCAAACTGGGAATCATCAGGACACTACAACATAGAGCCAACACCATCCCCACAGACACAGCAGCCAGGGAAGCAGAAGAACATCACACCAAGAGACATTCTCAATGTCTGTCCCTAATTTATTTAAGAAATAAATTAACTTTTCCACAGATGCCAGAGAATCAAGTTGCTATTTTAGAATCTCCCATATAACTGGACGAGGTTATTTCAAGGAAATCTGCAGGAGCTAATTGGTTCCAAGTTGAAGAAGTGATGAAAGTGAAATATAATGACTTGCTGTTAAGGGTTTTTGACATGTTTTGAAGTCATTTGAAGAATTAAAAGTACCAGGGCAAACATTAAACTAATAGCCAAGAAAAATAAGAACCCAGAACACTGCTCTTCCTTTAAGTCAATTGGCCTTTTGGGTGTGGACAACAAACTACTGTCTAAAATACAGGTGGATGCAGATCATAGAGGTTTTATTAAAAGGAAGAAACATATTATAACACAAAAAGACTTTTTAATATTATATGAATAATATTATCCACTATTTGAACAGAGAGGGACCCAGAAATACTCTACTGCAGTTAATCTAGCGACTCTACAACTGCCAAAGAGGGTGGGGCCTACTAAATTTAGAAAACTATATATTGGTTATTCCGGCCAGAGCTCTCTCTTCCTTGGTGAGAGTCATATAGGGAAACGCCCAAATGAATTACCACCTATTGTTAAAGACAATTTCCTGACTAAAAATGTGTTATGGGCATGGAGCAAACTAAGGACAATATCTGAAAGTAGCTCAATTAATATTCTTGTAACATTAGATGACCCAGAACTGTCATCACAAAGTGTAGGATTAAACCTTACAAGTTGGCAAAGAGCCGCCATCAAAAGAATATATAATCTTTTTGATAACGGAAGCATTCGACTCCCTGAAGTCTCAACATCACCTTTGAAGTAAGGATTTCTATAAATAACCTCAAATTAGACATTATGTTCTTAAGAAAGCTGGTCCTCTGAATCTCATGGAAGATTCAGAGAGCCAGGTTTTTGTCCTGAACCACAGAGAGCACAAACAGTTACAATATAATATACTCCATAATATTTATACGTCACCACATATTTATAGTAAGTGTAAAACCAGAGATTCCCCAAACTGTACTAAATGTCCGATTAAAATTGGTACAAGGCTGCATTGTTTGTGGGGATGTAGCAAGATTTAGACTTTCTGAGGGACAGTATTTGCATTAGTAAAGGTGCCAGTAGATCCACCACTTTGTTTGGTTGTAAATGTTCCTGAGTCTTTGATATAACAGGAATAAGTCATTCAAACACTTCTTGCTGGCGAGAAAAACTATTTGGATTAGGTGGATCATAGATGAACCTCCATTTATCTCCATACAACAATCATGAAAGTTTTTATTTCAATAAAATAAGGATATTATGGTGATGAAGGACTGATGTTTTCTGCAGAAATGGAGGAAACCACGAGAAGTTCTAGGACTGAACTGTAACTTGGACTCATAGATATTATGTTCATGACCAAATAAGTGGTTGGATCCACGTGGAAAGGAGCTTTCTTCTCATTATTTTAAATGTTTTTCTTCCGTGTTGCTATGCATCATTCTGTGATTAATCAGAGTGGTTGCCCCATGATCGGAAGGTTGGGGGTTCGAATCCACTGAACGGCTAACCTGAGGTACCCCTGAGCAAGGTACCGTCCCTACACACTGCTCCCCGGTGTGCCTGCTTAGTGGCTGGCCTGCCCACTGCTTCACTGAGTGAATGGGTCAAATGCAGAAAAAACAAAAGTAATTTCCCCACGGGGATCAATAAAGTATACATTAGTAGTATTATGGCA
>VUQR01035057.1:7254-25510 GCA_015108515.1 Hemichromis elongatus | reverse complement strand
TGAAGCTTTTAAAATGGCCTCTGTTGCTGTGAATGGAGGAGCAGCAGGCCTTAGACAGGAGCTTTCCTAAACTGCCGGGGTTCATCTGTTTTACTATTTTAATTCTTCTCTGATTGAGAGTGGATGTGCGGGACACGGTTAGCCGTAGTTACCGTTCCCGTTGCTGTGACTTCTAGTTTCGAGCCCATCAGAGAAGCCCTTTGTGACCACATGGCTTTATAAGGCTTCATTCGAGCAGCCTTGGAGGTGAAGCATCAGCTACACTCAACTTGTGATTCACTTTTTCTTAAATGCTGAACAAACTGTTTAATTTTTTTTTTTAATAAAAAATGTCTTGGCCCTTTAATGTGACTGTTTTGCAGGCAGACATGCACGAGTATGTTTATGTTGACATTCTAGTTGACTGGAAGTATAAATCTTAGGTATATCCTGTCGAGTGTGGTGCCATCAGGGTTCTGTCCCCTGTGACGTGGTTACAGCGCAGGCATCCACGTCGCTCCTCTGCAGTCATCTTTGTTGATTTATCTGTAGTTGGAAATATTAGCGAGAAAACTTCAATAAAATCCAAGCAGGTTAAGACGGTTACTTCAGTCTCACTTGTCCTTACACAGCAACCCTGCTTGTTTCTCCTTTCCTCTGACACACGATACACTGAACTTCAGCCTACATTCAGGAATGAGATGAAGGGAAATTTGTGTGTTGTGATGGAGAACCTTTGAGCTGGACCAACAGGCAATAGCTTTAATAATACTGTGTGTGGTATAAGTCTGGATTAGTTCCTAAGGGCTACATCAACAAGACATGACTTGCCAGATAATTGCACTAACCGATCTGCTCTTATTGCAGTGTGTGGACCGCGACCCTCTGCAGGGCTGCAGGTAAGATGCTGTTTTACACTTTTTTTTGTGAAATACACATTCGGTTCAGTGGCGGTGCATTAAAATCTGGATGCAAGAATTTTATTAAATCAGTTTTTATTTTACATCAAGTTAAAAAAAAGCTGTAGTATCGTGAAAATTCAGACGTTTGGCTGATGTTTATATTTAGTTTATTTTTGGTGAAGCCTGCGTGTAAATGTGGCTTCTTATTTTCTGCCTCGTGTGTGTTTACATTAGAGCAGGTAACATGTCACAGCTCAGCTTCCACACTGTAGTGTGCCCTGAGGGGTATAGTAGAGTACTAGAGTATTACAGTAGAGTATTTCTTTTTCTAATTTATTTCAGTTGCATAAACTCATCATTTATTTTATTTTTTTTTCTATTATGTTTCAAGCGGAATATAATCAGAAAATAAAACACACGGATTATTTTATTAACTAAATACTTTGTCGTGAAAAATTGTTTTTAAAGTAATTTTTCTTCAGTAACATCTGTGATATTTTTACCCCTCCCTTCTACTGCTTCCTCTTTTCTCTCCACTTCCTCCAGATCGTCTCTGTTTGAAAAAACAAAACAAAACTTACAAACGGTATCAAAAAATTGAAAAAATGATTCCATTTGGCTGTTCTTCTGAGAAACGTCACATAAATTTCTGTTTTGTCTCTTTCTGTTAAACTGATTTTGTGCCCCCCCTCCCCCTCCCCCTCCACGTGCACAGCCCGAGCCTGTAAATGTCATGGACTCTTGGTTTCAGTGTGTCCAGGGTGCGCTCTAGCAGCATATCATGTTTTGCAGATGTGCTGAATCACTTCAAATCATTATGTGCTGCCACCGTGAACCCTGGGATCCTCAGCATTACTCTGCTCCTGCTTACTCCAGCTTACACTTGGATTGCAATCATTTCTGTTACTTGTCTTAAAGGTAAACTACATGGATGGGGGTATGCACGGCTGGCTTTTCTGTTGCCCGTGAGCAGCTGCATGCATATCATTATCGGAGTATCACTGACAGGTGTGCTTTGTTTTCTGTCAAGATTTGAGTTGCACTGACTGACTGTGGAGTAGCAGCAGTAAACACAAACTCACATGTGATTCTGTCTCAGTCAAGCTGAAATCCTTTTGTCTCCACAATGTTTTAGTCTCCTGACAACAAACTCATTTTCTCGTGAGCTGAGAAAAGACGTTTTTCTGCTTGGAGAGAAGAACACGATGTCAGAAAATTAGGACGACTGATTTAGCAGGTTACCTAATTCAGGGTCGACAGTTTAACCACGATCTATTTTTAAAAAAAACTAACTTTTTGGTGTCACTAGTGTTCATGTTATGTTAGTTTGTGTGGAACCATCAGTGATTAGACTCCAGCCACCGTCCTTCTTCTGAAGGTTTTTATTAGAATACAGGAACGGCTGAGCAACGTGTTTTATCCACATCACAGGAAATTAATTTCTGTTTATTACTAATAGTATGACAAACAGGAGGTTTGGAATAAACAAAGCTGACCAGGAGTGCCTGCGTGTTTTCTCATTGCATGTTTGGTTTATATTTTGTTGCCGTTTTTCTTGTTTTTAACAGGTACTCGTGTCGAGGCGTGCCAGTAAACTCTCCGCCCCCCACAAGTGGAATCGCTAATATCAAAACATGTCGTCTCCCCTCCACACGTCATCGATACATTCAAAGCCGCTGTCGCAGATAACACGGATGGGAGGAGTTTGCAGCTGGAGCTGGAGACCGATTCCTGCACGCTGAACATCAGCTGCATTACTCCGCGTGTCTGTTTCTTCTTTACTTGTTGTTCCAAACCGCACATGCTTGTTTGTGTATCTGTGAGTGTGTGTGTCAAAGCTCGCGTTCAGTGCGTCTGGCTGTAGCAGCACATCATTACTGGTATTTCTTTTCACTGCATTGCCAGTATGTTATGTGCTGCTTCTGTCAGACACACGTCGCTACATTTCTGCGATTATCAACGGCTTTAAAACAATAATAAGTTTTTACTGTTTATATTTTGTTATAAATAAACAGCACTGCACAGTTTAATATGTTTAAAAGTTCCTAATGGATCAACATAACGGTCTGTGTATAGATTAATAAAAGGTCAGCATTTGGGGAAAAATAAACCGTGTCCTGAAACTCATTTTAGACTCAAAGCAAAGGTTGAGACGACGTCTCATCAGGACTTTGTTCCATGAAATGAACACGAACTAAAGTCACAGCATGCTTTGAAAAGCGACGGTAGTTTAATGTTAAACATGATGCTGTCAAAGGCTAAAAAAGACAAACTGGCAGTTTCTACATACAGAAAAAATAACAGTGATAATTAAACTCGACATCTTTTACATCGTTTCAACTTCCAGAATCAAGGAGCAATACGGGATACAAACTGTGTTTCAAAGCTCTAAAGCCAAATCCTCGTACGGTCACCAGGATGCCACATCTGTAAATACATGAGTTTTATCTGCACAAATGATTTTGATGGTGTCGAGTCTGTTATCTAATCTATCAAAGGCATTCACACAGTTTACACTGAAAATATACAGAAGCTTTACCACATGTTTCTGCAAATGCTTTAACTCAAAAACCATCTCCTGCGTCTGAGGTGGGAGAACTTTTCCAAAAGTCTTTTGTCAGTGCAGCCAAGGTTTCCCATTGTCCCTTAAACGTGTGATGTTTCTCCAACCAGAGGTCAAGGAAACAAAAATTACCCCAAAATATTCTTGCACACATTATTCCAACTTGTCTAGAACTACTGGAATCCTTCATCAGCCAACACGTTCTGACTGCTGTTTGCTTTAATCTTAGTGGTCAGCATCCCCTGGATACAAACACCAGTCCAGATGTTTACTAGTTATTTCAAGGGTTTCGTCATCATTTCCGTGGCATTCACAGCAGGTGAAAGATCAGCGGGACAGCAGAGGCAGGTCACCGGGGTTCATAATGAGGCTGGAGTCCAGGTTCAGGGTATCTGTGGACACAGAGAAGAACATCTTCTATAGTTACTGTAGATTTGTGTCAACACACGTCATGAAATGATCCAACACTTTGTGACTGTCATGTGTCCAAGTGTGAATCTTTAGATGGAGCCACAAACATACAGGCTTAGGTTGGTTGTAATGTTTTTCCCACATAGTTTATATAATTACATTGCTGTGATTTGACCCTCTATATATCACGTTTAATTGAATAGAATAGTATCGTCTTCCTTTGTGCTAGCAGACATTTATGTTTTTCAGATAGTTCGGATGCTCCCAACGTCATCTTTCTTCTTTTTTTAATGTGAAAACCCAAAGTTTTCCCTGCTCAAACTCAAACCGAGTTGATAACAAGCTTCACGTGACCACTTGCCCAAAGTGCCGCTGGTCAAGCAAGTAGGAGACGCTCCGCGTACGCTGACTCTGCCTCGGCGTGCAGGACTCTGGCTGCACGGGGTTTCTAGTAGCTGAACACCAGAAGTCAGACCTGACAATGTTACATGTTGTGTAAGGCAGAAGCTATTTAACCTTTTGAGTCGATCCCAGCTTTTCAGCTTCTGTTAGTTTGTGTGATTCAAGGTAAAACAGTCCATCTGTGTGTTCGATTTCTGTTCATGAACTTTACCTTGATCAAAATTGTTGAGTTTTTTGGAGTTTGATCGCTCGCCGAGTCCCTCGATGTCCACAAGATCACTGTTCACATCCGAGTCGTTCAGAGCGCTGAGGGTCACATCTGCACACACACACACACACACACAGTGGCCACTTAAATGGAGGAAACTGCAGTCACTTCACTTCTCTGTATTATTGGGTCATTTTTGTGGGGTAACAGTTAAATGAAATGAATAAAACTGTTGGTGGACTGTGGGAAGGAGACCTGCAGTCTTCTGTTTCTTCAGAGGAGGCTGATTGGAGGGGGCGCCCTGCAGTCCTGACGCCATGACAACCTGAGCTGTGGACACAGAAATAACAGCTGGAGGGCCCTGCGATGCTCTGGCAACAGCACCCGTGGATTTCTTGACGACCTTCTTCGGACTGTCAGAGGTGGCAGGCGTAGCTCCATCTTCATATGGTTTCCTCTTCACTGTGCTCTTTGTCAAACTGCTGGAGGAGAGATGAGAGCTAAATGAAGGTATTCCAGCTCACACTGGTTAGTCTGCACACGTGATGATGACAGGATGAATCGCCTGCATACGCTCAGTGACCATTTATTTAGCCACTCATCTGACTCTGACTGATACTCTGAGGCTGATTCATGTTTATTATTAAAACAGGCTCACAGATGTAGTTTTTATGCCCCAGAGGTTCTATTGAGTAGATACACCGGTGGTATCAATATGAAAATCCTACCACACTCACAAACCTGGTGTGTCCTCGCTGCCAAGACCTATGGAGTATTTTATTTGTCCTCCAGCTGAGTCACAGTGGGCTACAGTTAGCCACACAGGTTCCATCTATGCCGACCATTCAGGCAGATAATTACTAAAAGCTGCAGAGTCTATTTCATACTTTTAAACTTTGCATCCGTCATTTCTGTTTGTGACAGAAACAAAAATATTCTTATGTAAGCTGTGTGTTGGAGGCTTGGCATATATCATCTAAAACATAGATTCTCTACTGTTACAGATTATTTACAGTACATGCATGCTAGGCACATGTGTACAATTTGGATTTTAAACTCTCGTAAATGCTCGTCCTGTCCCAGCAGATGGTTTCCTCTGCCTAAGCTCTGTAGGGGGCCTGATCTGATTGTTGGAGTTTCTGCTTCTATATTCGGGCCTTTACCTTACTATATAAAGCGGTGACTCCACGGTGTCGTGGTTTACACTACACAAATCCCTTGGAGGTTGGATATACAATTAAATTACAAGAAATAATGTACTTTATTCTATTATTTATAATATAATTAAACTTAAATAAAGTAAATTTTATTTTTTGGCTCAACAAAAGCAGCTAAAGTCCATATGAAATAAAACCAAGTTACTTTTTCTATCATCACAGATAAACCATTGCTATAGAAGGTGTGTGAAGCTAGTGTTACCTGGCAGGACTGGACTCTGCCACCGGGTGAAGCTGCATGGTGAGTTCTCCTAGTTTGGTGAAAGCAGCTCCTGCCGCAGAGAAGATCTCGCCCACCTGTCCAACACAGACTGATTAACACTGCACTAACTACTGGACTCAAGTAGCATCAATGGAAAATGACCACAGACGGTGAACATTGTAATAAAGTGAAGTGTACTGTAACATTTAGGTGGCTGCAGCTCAGGTATTAGAGGTCAAGTACCAATCAGAAGGTCGGTGGTTCAATTCCTGCCTGCGCCAATCTGTGTGACTGGGCAAAATACTAACCCCAGATTATGAATGTGTGCGAATGTTGTTGTTGTTGCTTGTGTCCCTGGGTGAAAGAGGCGGGTTTAATTTTTAATTTTAGTCCAGGTTTAATCGGCTGAACCTGCTGCACGCAGACACACCAAGGGCTATAAGAGTGATACACCGACTAATACAACAGTGTTGGCAAGGTTGATGCTGGGTGACGTCACAGCCTCGGACAAAAAGGGTGACACAAACCTGGAGGTATACAGATCCCCCCTCACTGGAAGAGAAGGACCAAAAGCAACACGTGGGCATAAATGATCATTATGCATGGGTTGGGTTTTAGATACTCTGTCCTCAAACTTGTTTATTATTGTTTGATGTTCTCCTGGAAAAGTTCAGTCCATGTTTTGGCCCTTGTGTAGCTGCCGTCGGAAGCAGCGGGAAGCTCAGTACAATCTGGGCTTCGTACTGTGTAAGGATAAAGCTACTGTATGCATAGCATAGAGGAGATGTTCACGTGTCAGACTGACTTACTTTAGTAGAAGCTGAGGTCATTTCGCTGATCTCTGTGGTAGCACACACTGAACAGTCAGTGAGCCTGACTCGATGATGTCCTCAAGTTGAATTACAGCTGCCGGGATGCTAACAGCATAGCTAACAGCATAGCCAGGTAGCGTTTGGTGCGCTAGCTAATGTAGCACTACAGCTAGACACCAGCTCTGCCGCTGTGTTTAGTATCGCTGCTTGGGGAAGCCAGTCTCTTTTATACCTTGCAGCATAACGCTACTAAAGATTTTCTTTATCTGCCTTCAAACTTCTTTTCTACCATGTCACTGAAGGCAGACGGATGCCCGCTCGCTCAGCAGATGGCTCGTGCTGGCTTCAGGGGGTACTCGTAAATCTGAAATTAAGAGCTTACTGTGGCCGGAGTTTGAGAGGGTTATTTAGCTCTTTTCACTCTTTGAACGGGGTAAAATTGGGGACACAAGTACAAGAAAAATGTATAATTAGGTAATGATATTGACGTGACCAGGATAAATATTTTTGGGAGGAGGTTTTCTGCACTCTGAACAAGGGTATGGGCCCGAAACTGGCTCCCAGCCCCCTACTTGCGGTCTTTGGTACACTGGGTGAGGATATCACCGGGTGCTGTCTTTCGGTTCCCTCCAGGTTAGACGTGCGTTATGCTGCCCCGCCCACCCACGTTCAGTGGCTTGCTGATCTCATATCGTGTCTCAGTCTTGAAAAAGATCCACTGCTATAAACAGGACTAGGAATAAAAAGTGCACATTTGATCCAATCTGGGGTCTTTTTCTGACAAACTTCTCTAACCTTCAATTTAACGATGTTCCTGCTGATTTGCTTATTTCAGAGGTCTGATGACCACTCTGTAGGTTTTATTGTGTTTTAACGGGATTGTGAAGCTCAGTTGTGTTACAGCTAACCTCTCTGTGGTTTGCAAGGAAATGTTTCGTTAGTATCAATCGCCCCTGCCGGTTTGTGCTTTTTTGTTCATTTGTTCCAACGTGAGAAGCTGTGTTTTGTATTCAATGTAACCAGTTTTGATGTTTCCTGTCATTTTTTCCTTTTTATTGTTAATTGTATCCACAATTGCTCAATAAAAATATTTTGAGTAAAGTGAAAAAAAGTTCTGATATGTTCAAGAAAACTTGTAAAGTGTATTTTAAGGGTTGGAATCACAGACTGTAGAGGGTTCATTTTAAATATGGACATATAAGTCTGTCCACTTTTAAACTAAAAGCATACATATTGTGATGACTACACTGAGAGGCTATTTTGTATAATCCCAGGGAATAAAACTGGGCAGATTAGCACTTAGGCCAAAATATTGGCCAGTTCTCGATGGTGTCATCTCACAGCAGGAAGGCTCCTGATTCAAACTGGTACTCTTACCTTGGCTTTAAAGAAAGAAAAAGTAGTGAATAGCAACGTCTTCAGAACATTTTTCAAACCTCTTGATGGGTGCAGACTGAAACTAAGCATTATCATTTTACAAGCGAAAAGAAGAAGAAGTGTAGAGCAGGGGAGCTGGTGTTTTGGGGTGACATATGGTGGTTATCATTGAGGCTGTGTAATGGCATTTTATATTGTTATATTTTAGCATAAAACAACTTAATTGTTTACAAAAATGAGCTCTGACCACACTCTCCACTGGTGCTGCTACTGTACAAACAACAACATGCAAGTACCAAGGGGATGAGGTAGAGCATGAGGGATGGCTGTGTGGCTCATCTACCAGCTGGGAGGCTGATAATCTGATCTCTGGCTACTCGAAGTGTCTTTCCAGTTGCCCCCGACGACCCATGTGAGTGTGCCAGTGTATAGAAGAAAGTGCTTGTAGAAATGTGTGTGAATGAAATGTGTTAACTTGTGGACCTTCTAGTGCTACAGTATGCTTTTACTGCAAAACAGGGCGGTTCTTTTGCAGCAGAGCAACGGTGTGTTTCAATTCCTGTATTTCCAACGGTACGTGAACGCCGAGAGGAAAAGTCACATGACTGAGAACATTGCGGTCACGTGATTTCTTTTACTTGGTTGTTACAGAAATCTTGTAATTAGACGGTTTGTGTTGGTTTTCACGCAACGAAGGTGTCCCGCTGTTATTACAGTAAGTTAGGCCGTCCACGTGTATCACACTACACACTAAAATAAAACACACTTAGCTCGATTGGCTCATTTACTATTTCTAACTTCTTCCAAACTTTCAACATCCCGGAACCTGTTGGGTCACAGTCACATGTCTGAAGAAGCTACAGTGGTCTGAGAACAGTTTTAACGGAGACCAGCCGCTCGCTCGCTTTGTGGACCAGTACAGAGCGGAATCATGCGTGGGCTCGTTTGTGGACCTAAACTCGCCGCATGTGGGATCGTGTTGAGCATGTGGGGGGTTGTCATGTTGGTAAGTGTGGATATTATGCTTTGCTTTAATCACAACGTCGTTATGCGCTACTTAAATTCTTGTCGAGGATGTGTTGTTTACTCACATAATTCCAGTTTCTTAACATTATATACTTAAATATATCTGAAAATGGAGCGTAAACTCTGACATATACTTGTGAAAGAGCCACATGGGTTAAAATAAAGTTAAATTTTGAGTCCCCAGAATGACGGACCTTCTTAAGCTTAAAACGTGATGTGCATTGTACATATATGCTGTTTCTGTGAATCAGTAGGTAAACAACCCATTATACCAGCAACTATAGCATTAGATCCGCTGTTTGAATTTTGTGACCCTCCCTAGGGTACAATCATCCATCCGGTATCCATTCATTAATTACCGGTTTTAGCAGAGAGCAGTCAGAGCTCCAGTTAAAGAATAAAGAAAAGACTCCTTTAAATCAGTTTAATCTTATAGCATAATAAATAATACTATTTTGTGTGAATGTTTAGGGAGCATTACATCATCAAGGACTTGCTTTTACCATGCTGAGCCATTGCTTGACTGTTGAACTAAAACATCCCTCTCTGTCTCAGGCCTTGCTGGGCATTTTCTTTACAACACATTCAGCAGTACTGATTGAAGATTTGCCTTTGACTGGGGAAGAAATAATTCAAGAGTAAGTAAGTCTTGTGCAATAACACGTCTTTCAGATCTCTGCCTATTCAGTTGCACTCTGGCTCAATGCTTGTCTGTTTGGGCGCTAGACTGATGCACTAGACTGATCCCTGTCAGCGGCAGGTATCCTGCTCTTGCAGAGACATTCACCAATTATGCTATAATTTTCTGCCTTAAATAGAAAGAAGAAAATAGACAGCAGAAAAAATGCTCTTTCCCTTGTAAAATGTAAATGAAGAAAAAGTTAATGATATTATTTGCTCTTACTATGTTTTTTGTAGAAATGTGATTCTTCCTCAAAAGCAACTTTAAATCTGCCTCAACAATAAACCACGGGTCACCAAATCTGTGAAGTCCAGCATACAGAAAAGGAATCTTGTTTTTGACCTCCACTTAGCTACCGAGGAGCTAAACATGGACATTTTAAAATCCAAATAGAAACATACAAAGAGTAAAAGGGTTGTAAATAAGCTTGGTTCAACCTGGTCCAGTATGAAAAAACAGTAGGTTTTTGGGACTCACAAAATAGCAACCATGTCACTCTGCATGGCTTCATTCACCGTTACCTACTGCACCTACTGTTTACACCACTCAGCTGTAAAAGGCTGATCTGACCTTAAGGTCTGAGGACAAGTTTTCTGAAATTCTTGTGAACGTGATAACTTTAATTAAAGGTGACATGGGATTTTGCGGTTGATAGCATAGTTGTATTTACTGGGAGATTGAGGGGTAGCCTTGTCTAGATGCATGCTCAATCATCCAGGTATCCCAAAAGGTTGATGTTTTTTTATCCGGACGTAGCGTTTTCAGAGGGAGAAACATTTCGTCATTCATCCAAGTAATTTTTTCAGTCTCAGCTGACTGCAGGTTTATAAGTGAAAACGCTAGATCGAGATGAACAAAATCAACCTTTTGAGAGGGGTAGCATTGTTTACACAATTTTTTTTTTTTTTGGCTAAACAACTGTGATTCATGACATTCTTAATAAGCCCTTACAGGTATGGCTCAGTTGAGTTGTTTTCATTGTATAGCGCTAAATCACAAAAAAACGTTTCCTCAACTCCCGTTATATTGTAAGGTGGAGACCTACAATAAACCCCAACAATCAAATGAGCCCCATTGAGCAATCATTTGGCAACAGTGGGAAGGAGAAACCCCCTTTAAGAGAAAAAAAATCTCCAGTAATTCTTAAATGGGCTGGTTATATATGTAGTTATATAAAGTTTGCCTTATTCACCCATTCACACAAGCACATTTTCTATGCGTAATGCTCTTTTAGTCTCTGTAATTTTCAGGACAGCCTGATTGGACTTTAAAGAACTTGATTGGCCTGAACACCTTCCTGACCGTAACCCACAAAAACACCTTTGCAATTAATTAAAGCAAAGACTGCAAGCCAAACCAGGCAGATCACACTTCTAAGCATTGCAGAAAGCCTTCCCACAAGAGTTGAAGCTATTATAGCTGAAAAACATGAGCTAACAGTAGGGATAAGAGCTCAGTGATTCCAATTCCAAATGACTCCAAGGTTCCTCACAGTGTTACTGGAGGCTGAGGGGAGTCCACTGTCAGAGGCCATAAGAAGAACATTTGTAACCTTCACTAAAGCTGTTTCTGTGCTGTGATGAATTCAATTCAATTTCATTTATATAGCACCAAATCACAACAACAGTCCCCTCAAGGTGCTTTATATTGTACAGTAGGTCCCACAATGTCTGTGAAGGTTCTCAGTCATCCGGGTCATCGTAGTCTAAGGAGCTGTAAGGAAAGGGCGTCTGGACTTCTTTAAAGTTTAAAGAAGTCCAGACGCCCTTTCCTTACAGCAGCATAATGTAATAATTTCTGTTCTGGATGCAGTTTGCACTTTACCATCATGTAAGTAATGTCCATATCCATGATGTAGATTGCACCACTATTTTCCTCCTCTGGCAAATTAAATTAAATTAAACAAATAATAATTAAATAAAAAACTTAAGAACAAGTGCAAGTCAAACAAATAAGTGGGATAAGTAGGCAAGCAGTCTAAGAATTCCAAGCATTCCCATCAGTAGCCAACATCATATCAAATTCTATGGATTAAAAACCGTGTGTCATTGAAGTTTAAATGCGTATGAATACAGACGAGTGAATACTTTTAAGCAATATAGTGCCAGTATGGGTTTATGGGACAATTACTTTTCCACATAGGTCCAGGTAGTTTTGGATAGGTTTATTTTCCATTAATAAATGAAGTCATCATCTAAAAACTGCATTATTTATTTGCTCGGGTTATATTTGTCTAAAATTAAAATTATTTAAAAAGAAATCAAGAACTGCAAAAAAACGTTTTCACAAGACTTTGTCTTTTCTCATCAGTATGTGTTAACTATAACATTTTGGCAAAATCCACTTCAAATGTCTGTCTTTTTGCATTTCTCTCCTTAATACCATGTCTACCCAACTCGCCTCTGTGGATCATCTTTATCCTTCAAGCTTGGGCCTCTACCAGAGGCCTGGGACCTTGAGAGTCCTGTGCTGTTTCTAGTTCTGGATTTGATGGATTATTACTTGGTATTGTCATGTTAAGGCTGTGTGCAGGCAGGAGTGGTGAAAATAGAGGACCCAAAATGCCGAATCTGGAGACAAAACGTAACCTCAAAAGGCACAGCTTTATTGCTGGACTCAAATTAAACCAAATTCAAAATAAACTCAGGCAGGCAGAACACACAGCATAAGGGATGGTAGTCCACAACCCTGACACAGAGAAACACAAGGCTTAAATACACAGAGGGAGCAATCAGGGAATGGGTAACAGGAGGGAAACACAGCTGGGACGAATCAGGGGTAACAAGACAAAGGAAGCAAAACTAGAATCATTAACATAAGACGTGCACCTTCAAAGTAAAACGAAACATAACACAGAGATGCAGACTTGACAAATGAATACAGCAGACAGGGGAGACAGAGCAACTAAAGAACACAGACAGAAAACAGAAGGCACAACTCTGACAAAGGAACCCAAAGACTAGAAACAATAAATAATGGCAAACTCAAAGCTCAACAATAAAGACAACTCAAAACTCTGGTCTCCTAACAGGTATACCTCCATCTATCTGTAGGGATTGTCCATATTGCCACATTCACACCTTCTGGTTCAGTTCAGAAACTTGGTAATTCGCCATGGAGGGTCTCTTTCAGCTGCACTTGCACTCAATGCCTTTCACCCCTTTAACATGTTGTTCTTGGGATTTGGTGAATGGGAATGACAATGATGACCCCCCACTCCCCCATCTCGATGTCCTGGCTCCCCTTTGCCATTGCTTTTGTGTTGTACTTCTTTAGGCTCTACATGCTTCTTCCAAATGATGCTCTTCGTTACAGAATTTCTAAACTACTGAAAATTCCAGTGAGCACTGCATTAAATAATGTAGAAAGAAAACAATTTCACCATAAACCTGCCATGACTAGGTGCTCCCACATGCACACACATTTCCACATACAGCACTAGAACACTTAATATAATTGAGGGAACGAACAATGGAAAAATATACAGAGACAAAATATTGATGAAGAAATACTCAGAAAATGTTCCGCTATCTACCAGAGTCAATGTAGATAAAATGAGGCTGGACATTTCAGCAAGACAATGGATCCCAAACACAGAGCCAAGGAAAGTCTCCATCGATTACAGAAAAAGAAAATAAAACTGCGGGATTAGTCCAGTCAGCTCAGAGTTGTTGATGGGTTGCAGTTCAGATCTGGTCAGAATTCCATGCCAATAGCACCTTTAGAAATATATTTACTTAGAAAATTTGTGATATGTTCAATGCTTGTTCTTCCTGCTGTATATGACAGCAGAAATGAATCATTAACCATGTTTAGTTTCATGAAATATGTAACTTTTGTTTTGCAATGTTACTATTTTCTCAGTTTACATCCACCTCATAAGGTCTATGATATGTACCAAAAGGTGGGCTACAACTGCTTCATCGCGGCTGCTGTGTATTTGGTGTGTGGAGCGTTCTCCTGGTGCCAGATGAGGCTCAATAAGCAGAAGGTGAGGATTTTTGTGTCATTTTACTTATCTATCTATCTATCGATATAATAGTAAATTACCTTCATAGCATGCTGTTGCAGCATGGTGATTAGGTCCTGAGGTTAATTCCACCACCTGGCTGGGGTCTATACTAATAATAAATATAATAAAATAAATAAATAATAATAATAATCAAATAAATTTCTGTTAAAATGACAGTCAAACTAATTGAAACAGTTGCATGTTATGGACTTGGCCTCAAGGATTCTTAGTTTAGATTTAAAAGCACTTAATGAAATGAATTTAGGCATCTTCCAGTTGTTCTGCAGCTCGTTCAAAGCTGAGGGTGCTAAATGGACAAAAGCTGTTTTGCCAAATTCAGTTCCAGCAAATAGAACAGAAAGCCACAAGTAACCTCGCAAATGAAGAGCATACCGACCAGCATGTTTCATTGCAAGCAGGGAACATATGTAGGAAGGCAGCAATCCAAGTATTGCCTTTATATATAAAACTATATAAATGAGAGTTCCTCCAACTTGCCAAAGCAGGCCAATATAACTCACAGTGGTGAGTCTGAGATGTACAGCCCATGGGGCCTGGCCAAGCACGGCCCAAAGAAGGGAGATAGCCACCCTCCTGTGGACCGATCACTGGCTACTGAGGCTGGCAATTGGAACATGGAACGCCACCTATCTTGTGGGGAAGGAGCCTGAGCTAGAATGTCAGGTTGAGAGGTACCGGCTACATGTAGTCAGGCTCAAAGAACGGCTTGGTCTCTGAAACCAGTCTCCTGGAAAGGGATATGACTCTGTCCCAGGTCGTAGTTTCACTTAGTGAGCGGTGGCTGGCTTTATTGATACCTTGGTATCCCTGGCCTTGTGCCTGTTAATTGGACGACGAGAGGTTATGTTCCCTGTGCCTCTGGGTCTGGGAATGGGTCCTGACTGCCCTCTGCGCTTATGCGCCGAATGACAGTTTAGAGTACCCAGCTTCCTTGGAGTCCCTGAATGGGGTACTTGAGGGTGCACAACCTGGATGTTCTGTCATTGCCTCTCCAATGAGACCTGGAGGGGTGTGATTGGGTGGAACGGCTGAAGCAAAAATGTTAGGTGTGGGAGGAGTTCAAAGAGGCCATGAAAGAAGAATTTTGAACATCCTTTAATTTATTCTGCCAAACTGTCAGATGAGTCAGGATGGCAAAGCGCTGATCTACCCAGTCAGTGTACAGTGCAGATGGGGCGCTGCTGACTTAAACTGAGGAATACTTAAAAACCTCCTTAATCCCACTGACATGCCTTTAATAGAGGAAGCAGAGTCTGCAATATTGCATGGAGATCAGGGTGGTAGTTCTGGACTAAGAGACAGAGGTGTTGGTTCCCATCTTTAAGAAGGGGGTCCAAAAGGTGTGCTCCAACTATTGGGGATCACAGTCATCCTTATTATTTTGGGTAAGCTGGAGGAGGTGCCTGCGAGAGAGGGAGGTCAAAGCTTCTCTGCTTCGGGTGCTGCATCCGTGACCCGGCTCCAGATAAGCAGAAGAATATGGATGGATAGCTTGTTTTTTGTTTTGGATTCCTTTTCTTCCTCCTCCAGCTCTCTGCATGTCCTCCTTCACAACATTCATGAGGTTCACTTTATCAGTTATCCCTCTTCTGCACCTTTCTTTTCTACTTTTGTTTCCAAACAGGTCAACCATCTGTAGCCACAGACATCTTTTTAGCTTGCTGTTTGTTTATGTGCCAATTGATACAAGCAACAAGTTAATTAAGGGTCAAAATGCAGTCAGCTATCGACAGTGAATAATGGAATACATATATCGGTGTATCTGTGTTACGTATTTCAAATACAAAATATGAGTAAATGTATTCGGTTACAGTTACCGTTTAAATACCTGGTAATCAGAATACAGTTACTTTGTTAAAATAGAATACACGGCTGCCATTTCCTGTTTCATATGTAAGGCTATCCCCTCTCTACACTTTCCAATACCAATTTTGGTACTTAAACATAGTTAAGCATAGATTTAGCTCAGCTGGATGAGCATGAGGTCATATTGCATGGCTTAGAGCGGCCGGCCCGGGTTTGAGTACGACCCCTGGCCCTTTATAAATAGTTTTTTTTTACTCAATTTTTATCTGGGATTAATACAGTTTCTCTGATTCTGATTGCTAGTAACCTAAACAAGACACACAATAACAGGCCCTAATGTAAGTGTCCTGTTACACAATCGACCCAGAGCCAGCACAACAGAGCCAGCGGTGCACGGGCAGGAATGCATTTCCGACACCACTTTATAAGATGAATGGGAGGAGCCAAACTTCAGTATCTTCAATGTACTATTGCCGTGTGATTTTACAATTAATGAAGGCTACTAGCCACCGAGCTAACATTGTTAGCTGGCATTAGCTGAGGTTAGTTCATACATAGACTGCAGACTGTTAGGCTGTTTCTAAATACTCAACTACGCGAGTCTGTACTTGTGTTTACACTAATCCGGACTTCATAAGTTCACGCGAGAGTCCAAACTTCTCGAGAACGAAGCGCATTCTAAGATGGTGTTTTTAGACTTGATGGATCGCATTTACAACCTGCTAGCTGCAAATAATCATGTGCAGTTCCACATGATTGTTAACAGACACAAAGAAAACATATTATTGATACAGAAATAGTTTTCTATATGAGATCACTGCAAAAAGTGCAGCCTTATGTCCATCCTACTGTTATTTATTTTAAATTTTAAAAATCTAGTTGGTATTGGTATGACAAGTAGCCTTTAGTAATAGTAATAAATCACACAGCAATAGTACATTCATGTAGTTGTAAAAAGCATGACAATATATTAGGTAATCCAAAGTATTCAGAATACGTTACTCTCATTGAGTAACTTAACGTTACAAAATACATTTGGCGCCATGTATTCTGTAATCTGTTTTGAATACATTTTAAAAGTAACCTTCCCAACACTGACTATGGAGCATCATTTAGTCTTGTTTGCACTCGCTAATCTTGCTTGTGACTAGTTTTGATTTCTAGGAAGACAACTAGTTCAAAATTAATTTGAAGAAGTAAAAAAAACCTTGATAATAAGCTAGAGATATGAGTCATGATGAGTTTATGGTCTTTCTCTAGTTTTAACATATTTTTGAATGTATTATGTCAATTAAATGTCAATTAAAAAACTATGAATTCTATTTAAGTTCAAAGGGGAGGATTAATGTTAGTTTTATTTTTCTTGTTTCTGTGGTTTATTGTAGGTATTTGCTACAGTTTCTCATTTCTGCTCATCTGTGTTGTTCTTTAGGAGTATCTTGTGCAGTAGTGCCACCTGGTGGAAGGATAACCTCCCAGCAGCTCACAAACAGCAGGAGGGATCGGTGTGTTGATCCTCAGCTGTTCTTTAATCAGTGTCAGGATTTCAGTGACCTTGTCAAATGGGACGAGGTTGGACACTTTGAGAACATGTTAAATGAAAGTAATTTGACTTATAAATCCTAAGATTAAATTAAGTCTACCTCTGATTACAAGTGTGATAATTGTTTGATTATACTAGAAAAACTGCCTACCATGCCATAAGCAGATTGAAATACTTAAAAGCTGTAAAACACTTTTTTGTACTTCTTCTTAAATCAGAGAATATGTTTGTAATCATTGTCAATGACTGTGTTAGGAATGTTGATAATTGAATTAAATCATTCATTTCTTTTCTTTGTCTGTCTGAATAACACCTTTATCTGAATAAATCCCAAATTTACCTTATTTTTGCGTCCAGCTGCTGATAGTAAGTAGACTTATTGCATCCAGTGTGTTCTTCCTATGGCGAACGTCACAGTAACCCACTCTTCACTGTTAACTGATGAGTCGTGCAGTGATGCAGGCAAATGATGTAGCTTGATTTGTTTATTTCTTAACTTTGTAAGCACATGGGTATATGAGGATGTCTTGCTTTACACAGCTTAAGTTTCATAATAAAAGTTCATAACAGTTTTAAGTAAAAAAAGGTACATTTAAAACATTGAAGTTATTCTATCAAAAGTACTACTTTCTGATTACCTTAATTGAATCCAGGCTTGGTGACCTCTGAGCCTTAACTTACTATGGAAGGAAATATCTGTGCCACAGTAATAAATTCATATAATTAATGCTAACACCAGCAATGGCTACTGAACTCTCCAAACGTATGACACGTGCAGTTTTATGTCTAGAAAAAGGGAGTCCTTAACCAGGGAGCATAAATATGAATCATCTGACATGTTAGACACTTCATTCACTTGCCTAAGGAGCTGTAAGGAAAAGGCATCTGGACTTCTTTAGGTTGCTTGAAGACGTTTCACCTCTCATCCAAGAAGCTTCTTCAGTTCTAGGGTCAAATGGTGGAGAGTCCCATATTTAAGCCTTGTGGGAGTGACAATGGACCCCCTACTGATCCTCTAACTAATCACACGAGGTGTGAAAACGGGTGTGGGTCTCAATCAGCCATGGTTTCGGGTGAGCTTAGTGTGAAACCT
>VUQR01035056.1:25537-37706 GCA_015108515.1 Hemichromis elongatus | reverse complement strand
TCCACCCTTTTTTTTTCTCTCCTTGGATGTTGCTCATCCATCCACTCACCCTTTACCTCCGGCTGTCTCTGGGACCTGGTGATTAGAGCACTGGGTGCTGTCCTGCTGATAAGGCTGAGAAACCTCCCTCCCTCCACTACCAATGGCTGTGTCCTCAGGGTGCAGTGGGGAAAAAAAGGAAGCCTAGGGTAATGTCCCCAACTCCCCCCAATCCTTACGCTTTCTCGCCATTCACCAAGTCATGGGTGGTGGATGAATGCACAGCCTTGTGCATCGTAGGACTTTGAATAGATAGGCCTGCATTTTCATGAATGATAAGAGCAGCCAGAAAAATGAGGAAAAGTAATACAGCTTAGTGTTTAAGAGTGTAACATTATGCATCGAGGACCCTTTTTATGAGAGAAATTTTACATTATGAAGTGTGTGTTTACAGTACCATCTGGTAAATTGTGTACACTTAGCACTGGGAATGTAGGACAAAAGCAGTGCTCAAATGTGGATAAGCTTCATTTCATGAGAGCTGCTATTGTCTCAATATCCACCCAGCTGCCATAAAATGGATAATAATATAGCACAGGTGATTCACTCTGAGAGTATGATGTAATTGCAAGTTGCTGAAAACTATAGCTTTCTAATGTTACATTAACCCTTGCCTTGTCACACCAAGTACCTACACCTGAATTTCAACTGTTCCTTTGTCAACAAAGAAATTGATACAGTTGCCAGTGTGTTTGGGACTGAATTCCAAAGACTGAAGTTATTCTATGAGAAACATTTTTGATGGGTTGGATCTGTTCAGAGGATACAATAGTTGCCCAAAAAACCCCAAAACAATCAAATACCTGATTTTAATTTTAAAATATTTTAGCTTTAATGCTATTTTTAGATCACATAATCAACTTCCGTGTCAAGCAGTCCCAACTCTGTGTCAAGGATTATCACTGGTGAAAAAAGCTGTCTCTCAAAGTATGAGTTAGAGTTCAAAAAGAAGGTTTTAGTTAAAGAACCTGCAGCTTAGAAACCTGAAAGCAGTGCATCAGGTCACAGTATGCCTGCGATGGGGTGCAATGGAGGGTCAGAAGTCATCTGAGGGAGAACTGTCAATGAAAAATAATCTAAACTGTGGTCCATGCTCTTGACTTGGTTCGCAACAGCGTCATCATCATATTCTCTCAAATGAATACAAATTGAATAGTCATCATTTTAACACCCTGGGAGAGAATAAGTGTCACAGATGCACAAATGCAAGTGGTCAGAATGGCAGAGGGCTGCCCCTGCGTGATTCTTCCAGAAGCTTCTTCCTGTTAAAAGTGAGATTTTTCTTCCCACAGTCACCAAATGCCCAAAGGGGGTTGTCTGACTTTCGGGGTTTTCTCTCTGTTATTGTAGAGTCTTTGCCTTATTGTGGTTGCAGTGGGGCTGGATAGGTCACAACTTTATCACGGATCAACGCTGATGATCACATTTGATACCCTGTTCTTTATAGTGCCTTCTAAAGCAATGCAAACAGAAAGTACAGTTTGACAGTATACTAAAAAATGTGAAGCAATCTTACAAAACACAACCACCAACAAAAATATATAAAGGTATATAAAGGTAGCAGAAAATCTAATTGAAGTCCAACCTCTATAGAGGCACGTTAAAAATGCTTAAACAAATTTAAGCAGAAGAATGATTTAAAACTGAAGAAGTAATTTTCTTGTGACCACCAAAATATTACCATAACCAAGTAATATCTCCTGATGGATTGATGCGGAGAGAAAAATCTAATCCTCAAGGTGTTCTAAAGAAAAGGACCTGCCCTTGCTTATCTCTGGGGTCAGAGGAGGTCCACAGCCATTAATTTTAAATGAGTGGAATGGATTTGTGGTAATCGAAACCCAGTGGCTCCAGACAGCGCTGGGACTTTGTGGTGTGAGGACCACCAAATGGCAGTGTGATAACTTAACCACTGAGCTGTATGAAGTGGAGGACGTCAAGAAACTGATTTGGGTTTTTTGCTCCCCATGCACTATGAAAGTCTTAAGAGATACTGTAATGCATTAGAAATCTATTTGGAGGCATTCGAGCGTAACAGTGCCGAAGATGTCAGGTAAACTCTGGCTTTTGGTCAAAATGTTCTCCTTCTAATTTAAGGCTCTTTTTCTTAGACGGTTAAAAAAAAGCCTTAAGGGTGGAAAAGAGCCATAGCAAATATTAGTATATTAATCAATCAATCTAGAATCAAAGTGGTCAGGTGCTTTGGTATGGAGGACACTGATTTCTCATACCCGAGGGTTGGAATAAAACCTATTCCCGATGTTAAACCTGCTCAAACTTGTGCTTAGACAGGGTGTGACAAAGTAACCCCAAACATAACATTGTTGTTTTTTTGTTACCAGAATACTGTGGAGCTCATAAATGCTACTGTCAGCTTCCACCGTGTGAAAAAATTGTATTGTTCGCTCTATTATTTTGTAGACTTACAATGTAAGAAAACATGCAGCTTGTTCCCAGCCTGCAAACTGTGAATGTAACAAAACACACTGAAAATAAGTGTTACATATTTTGCATATGCCACCATAAGGCGGCCTGTTATTTGAGACATTTCTGATGCATTGTTTTGATATCCATCCAAAAGATAGAAATTTTTTTTTTTTTTTACGATTTGCATCAGTGAAAAGAGGAAATCCAGAATATGGCTTCAGAGATGGATGCGGCTACAGCTTTTGATATTAAATGGTAATATCATAGCGTATCATAGCGTAGGCATTGAGTGGTTTGATACTTAATGATGGGCTGCTCGTTTATTTGTTCTATAAGAGCACATAAACACAAACCTTCCACTAGTTTTACCACTATGTGCATAACTGGAGGCAAATAAAAGAAAAAGATGCTTAATATATTTTTTTATACACATTTCATTTACGTTTATGCTACATCTTGAATCAAGACCTTCTCCAGACGAATATCTGGATCTGGATTAAGACTGAAGCCCGATGAAGACTTGGACTTGATATACATTGGTCTGTTTTGCTTGCTGAAATCCTTTCAGTACTAAATTTGTTGCATGATTTTATCCTAAACAGAGTGCCTCAGCGGACCTCTTTTTTTTATATTGAACTAGTGTTCACCCTACTTATCAGCACCAGTTGGATAAGCCTTTAGAGCCTTGTAGCACTTCCTTTTTTTTCTTTTTCTGGAGCTGGATTACTTTGGTGTTCTCAAAGAAAATACCACAAAATACCGTCTCCTAATTCTTATTACAATTCATTCTATATACATGAAATCATATATTAAAGACTGCAAAAGTCCATTCATTCTGTCCAATATCTTTCACTGCATCCTATTTCAGATCCAGGATGAGGCAGCTTGTCCTGGCCTGAAGCCTACCCCACCAGTCACTGCATGAAAGGTGAAATCCCATGTGTCTAGTCTGATTTGTGGTTTCCATTCATTTTTATATCACTAAATGACAAGTCCTTTTGTAATGGGCATATAATATATGTGTTTTTGTAAGCAGGAGGTAGTAACGCAGTATTTTTCCAGATTAACAGGCACCACTTTGAGCTATGCAGCTCAAAGGCTATTACAGCAGTGCTCATTCCCTCCTACCTTGCTTTTTACTTAATTGAATCGGCCAGTCCCCATATCAGATATTCCTTAACGGAATACTGAAACCTATCCACCCTTTTCCTAATACCATTAGGGGAAGTGGGAGAGCAAGATGGATGCTTTAATCCTGCTGGTTCAGAGCACACAAAAGGAGAGCATGCCCTGCAGTCAGATATTAGCCACAACATTCACTGCTGAGCCACAATATTCTTCCGAGCAGAAGACTTGCCCTGTCACTGTCTGACCGAAAGCTACAATAACAACAGCTCATTTCCTGCAGACAACGTACCATGTAAATAACAGAAACTGTAGCTCATTCCGCTGCTTGTTAAATGGGAAAAGAAATAAATTACTGCAACACTTTACACTTTGCAGCACCTTATTTCCATGATGTCTGCTACAGTAGTTTACGAGCCCACGGGGGTCCAGAAGCAGTACATTTACGCCATCTGTTCATGAACCTGGCACATATACAGGAATGCATGTCCAATTTGACACAATGTTGATGCAGATGAATGAGGTCCAGGCAGGCCCCTTGCTGCTGAGGTATTCTTATTTCCCAACCTATTTTCTGCTGTGTCAAACTGGAGCTAAGCTAAGGTGAGGTCCATTATTTCTGGCCAGCTCAGGCACAAAGTAATCCTCTTATTTGGGAGGTCAGCGCCAATCATTATACAGAGGGGTGCCATTACAGTGTACACTCCAGTGAGCTGATTTTCCCCTTACATAAATATATGACTCAAGGGACTGCTCTTATTCCCCTCTCTAATTTATCCCTGCTGCTTCTACTTTTCTATCATCCTTTTTCCTCTCTCTCAACTTTCCTCTCTTATCTATGACCTTCTGAAGCTTCCTCGTTTTTTGGTTTTTACCTTTTTCATTTTTTACTCTCCCACACTTTCAGCTAACATCCATCTTTTCCCACCCTCGGTTTTTTTTCAGGATGCCCAGAGTGGCGTATAATTGAATCTGCAGAGAATGCATGAGCAGGAACAATTAGCTCAGTCACTCAGAATGTGGATATAGCTGTACAGTAGGATAAACAGAATAATAAAAAAGGACAGAAAGCCGGAAGATAAGCCTGAACTCTATGGGCGCCAGAACAAAGGGAAACACATAGCTCGCAAAGTACACACAATTTTGCTCTCGCCATTGGCTGACAAAGACGGGATAATTTCATTTTGCATCGCTTGCGTGGTCTTAAAAGACATACTGTCCTGCTTACCGAGCGCATGACCGCTATGTCGCGAAACTCTTCAAATTACTGATCTCATGTTTGTTCGTTAGTGTGAAGTGGAAGTAAAACTGTAGGAGAGAAAGTGACATATAAGAGGTGATCCGGGAGAAAACAAAGTTAAGAGCTGGCGGTTGTTGGTGGCTCTGAGGCTATAATGCTCAATTTTAAGATTTTGATGGAGTTCACTCAGTCATTCGGCTGATTGTACCAAATAAAGAGGTACCACAGACATTAGATTGCGTTCAGGATAAAGTGATAGACTGAGTGAATAATACTGCAATTCATAAAGTAATTGATTTCCAAGGCCCTGGCCCTCTATTTGGATAGTTTTTACTATTTTCAGCAGTCTGACCTTCAGTTCTGTTCTGTCACTATGCAAACCTCAAGTCTGCCTGGCTGTTTGTTAATAGTGCAGAAACTTACGTTGTTCCTTAATGTGCAAATGAAAGGGTTTAAATAAAACCGTCAGAATCAACTATTAAAAATAATGTTAATAATAAACATATAAATGTAATAACGTAATAATACAGTTTTATATCTCATAAAATGCCATGCAAAAGTCTTGAATAACCCTTAATTTGGCAGGGGAAATGAGAAATGATGCAGCAATTTTGGATTTTGGCTGCCTTTTGATCCCACACTACGTCAATGTTGAGGTCCTAGCTCTGGGCAGGCCAATCCATGACCGACTGTGTTCCATTGTGTTATTATTCTTGTAAAAAAAATCTGCCAGTGGAACAAGTGAAAATTCTCTAGTTTTTCTCTACTTTCAAGATTTACTGTCTTGAAACAAGTTCCTATATCTTACTAAAATGTTGCTTTGTAGCTCATTTTGTCTTATTCTAAGTGTAATGAGATAATTTTGACTAGAAATAAGTCAAATATACTTGGTAAGATTTTGAGTTTTTGCAGTGGTATGTTCAAAGAAAAAAAAACTTTAAAAGACCCTCAGGAAGCCTGGAGAATGTTGCTCAAGATTATTTTAAAATATTAAAAGCAAGTTTGGCTCATCGGAAGCCTAATATAAAGAAATAAAAACTGACTTTTACACAATACTGTATTTCAACTATGTATCTTCTGAAAGTTCCCAACCTAAAGGACTAAACCCGCAATGTTGATGAAGGGATGGGCTGTATTTTGGGCTGAGGGGGCTGCTTTCTGGACAGAGCCATAAACACTAGCTGGTTTATTTTTATGGATCTTTGTGGTTTAACAGCATGATAACATTTTTTATTGGCAGAAACACCGTCTACATTGCTCAAATCACCATCACAGATGGAATGGCAGTCTGGGTCAAAACCACAAACTAACAACAACCCCTCGGTCCTCCTCAGATGGTAAAATAAGTGCAACAAACCATATCTCAGCTGAATTTATATTATGTAAAATGGTCCAAATAAAAATAGACAATTTTCTTCGAGGGAAAGAAAAGCAGGAGGGGGGAAAAATTAAGTCTGTCCAAAAATATACATTTCTACTTTGTGTGGGGCTGACACTAGCAAAGATGGGCCATAAATAGTTCATAAACACCAATTACCTCAAGAAGTGGGCACGAAGAAAAGAGCAGCCATTTCAGCCAATTATGAGGTTTCTCTCTCAAAGGGTGAAGAAAGATGACTCTTCTCTTTCAAGCTTCCCACTGAAAGGAGAAACCTCTGTCATGTTTTGGAGCCTCAATAATGTTTCCCTCCACCTTCATGTCAGGGATGAAAGGCCCCAAATGTCCTTTGAGTGAAAGCCCCAGAGGACTTAACATGCATCAATAACATTTCCATCCTTGAAGATGTTTGAGGGGGACTACACATAATCTTCCCACAGACTTTGAGGCTCTGCTCACTTCCTGAGACTTTTATTTACCCCAATCTCAAAGGTCCTTCCTCGCTATGCCAGAGATGGAGATAGAGAGAAAGAGAAAGAAGACCAAAAGGAAACAGAGGGAGGGAAAGGCAGAGACAGACAGCACATTGTGCTGAGTGTCGCCTGCTTAAAATAGGACAGCTGCCTCTTGAAGGAGCCATCATTCTTCATAGGGGTAGCCTGTCTTCATTTCCACCCTCGGCAAAGCGCACGGGGCTTAACACACTTACGTCTGAGGATTTTCTGCACTTGAAGGTGGCAGCAATTCCCCAGACTGCAGGAGGAGGGAGCACTGCAAAGCCACACGCCACAAAGAAAAAAAGACAATCGCTTTAGAAGTTGAGCCCAAGAAATATCCTGACCTTCCTGTCCCCAATCATTACTACAAGTGATATTTTGATGTGCTTGTGAACTCAACTACAGATTTTCCATTTATAATTAATGTAAATTTTAAGAATTATTTTGTTATTTGGCTTTTATTGGACAGTTTTCAAGTAAAAAGGGAAAAAAAAGGCTAAATAAGTACTAGTCGGCAGTGGATTCCCTATAGAAAACAACAACGATATGCATCCGAGAGGGACAAAACCAGCACAGAGAAAGCTCTGGGAAACGAGGGCTGTTTTTACAGTCTAAATAAATTATGAAGCAATTTGGAGTCTATTTTTGTTCTACTTGTACTGTAGGAAATGAAAACCATCGAAGCAAAAAGTTCCTTACTTGAATGCTGGAATCAATGAAGTAATGCCAAGTTCCCGAGAAGTTTTAAACATAAATTTCACACCCTAATTTGTCCAGTGATGTATCAGTGCAGCGCTTGCTTACATTTCCCTCATTTCCAGCTCCATTGTTCTGCATCTTTTATGTGCAATAACTCAGTTTAATCAATATGGCAAAGAGCACAACAAATCAAAGCCAAATTCAGCAAGTAAGTGAGGATTTTTTTTTTTTTTTATCACATACAGATTAAGCTTGTCATAAATTATTCATCCGGTGGGTCGACCCCTGTCCAAACTGTCCCCGAGACGTCGCATTTCGAGATGAGGTAGTTGGCTCCGATCCAAAACAGAATCTTTAATTGTCAGCTTTTGCTGTAAGTAGCCATGTTCAAATGAAGGTTACAGGTATGACATTCAGCTACAAAGCAGCGATTATGAAGAAAAGGTTAGCTGGTATTGCGGCGTCCGGTCGCTCAAAATGACACAGTGAGTCATCAGCAGCTGGGCGGTTAACAGCGGCGGTGGGGATTGCAGAAGAAATATTATTTGTGTGAGTTAATTAAAGAGCATGATCAATAGACACCTCACACACGCTCTGCAATGGCAGGAGCGCTAAAGGCAGGCACGAATCCCTGACTGCCCTTTTAACTTGCTTCAACTGAGAGGTAATTCAGAGAAGACATTCAAGTAAGTAAAGCACTTGCCTTTAAAATTTGGGGACAGTGGTCACTTCTGATATCCTTTCATATTGAGCTGATAGAATGGCCTAAAAAGAACAGTGAAATGGTAGGTTCATCACAACCCAGTGGTCCCTTTGAAGAGGGCTGATATCTACATCCGCACTCCGAGTAAGGCTAATGAGCTCGTTGACATTTTGCCCCGTGGCACCTCTTGGCACTAAGTGCAAAAAGTATATAGCTTTTGAACCGCCACTTAAATAAGCCAAAACATTTTCCACTTTCACTTGCAGCTGGGGTTCACGTCCCTTGGCGTTGAATCAGAACACGTACGAAAAGGGCATTTTTTACATTTTATTTTGGCAACACCACTGACAAGTCGATCATTTTCCAAACTGGCGATAAAAATGAAAATCAGGCCAGATAATAATAAGAATGTCAGAAAAAAAAAATAATAATAAATAGACATGGTCCTAACCAGCCCGTGAACACCATATTGCGAGGCAAATTACTGTTGAGATGACTGCACTGCCAGATGTGCCTCTCACACTGCAGGATCGCAGAAAAAAAAGGAAGCATATGCTCCGCTCTGAAGATAACTTAACTGGTGCAGATCTCCAGTAAGCCGATTGAGAGAATTCCCCAAGCATATATGGCCTACTTCATACAATATGGTGAGGGTGTGCTTGGACAACAATGATGAGCCAACATGAGTCATATGACAGTCTGTGATAAATTAAACAAGAATGCATGGTGCAATATATTGTAGCAGATCAAGGGAGCAGGCAGGGAGTATGACACATACCCTGTGACGCTTCAAAGATCCAATTTGTCTTGGGCTGTTAGGAGTTGCAATAGTATTAGATGTTTAACCAGGTGGCATAAGCACGGGCAATTTGGCAGTTTTTGCAGCTTTGTTTAAGGCTGCTCAGGTGATAAATTCAAGCTCTACAGTTTCAGCAACAGCTCAAAAGGAACAGCCAACAGTCACTTGAGCAGAGTGTGTTGTCTGTAAAGGATGAGCACCAGTAAACAGCCACCTCATACATTTAATGTTGAGATTTAATACAAAAAAAAGTATGGATTAATAGCATGTTCATCTCTGATTGTTTCTGCCATATGCGGCTTATTCTGTGCATATGTGCGATCACTCGGCTTCAACCTCGCAGCATGAGTTTCAGATGGAAAAGGGACATTTTGAGAGCTCAGGTTGATTTTCCTCATGGAGAAATAATCATCCGGCAGTCCAACACGGATATGCATTTATCACGGTAATACTTGGAACAGCAGCAGCTCTGAGAGTTCTTTCGTATTGCTTCCTGTGATAAGCAAGACGCACACGCAGGCAAAACACAAGACGGCAAAGACGTGACAGTCAGACCTTTGTGCTCCAGAAATGCTCCACCAAGCCCGAACGTTGTAGGTTTGCCTGAAAATTATGAGGCCTCTCCAACGCTCTTCACAAATCTTATTTTGCCTCCTTGCAGCAGTGGTTCATGCACAGCAAATATACATTCATGCATTAATAAGAAATATTATTAATATTCTGACTTATAAGTCATATTGTTATATTGTGACTGCAGATATGAGTCTGTTACCCAAGATACTTGCTGCACTTCTGAAATGACGTTCCAACTATACACACTGTAGATGACTTATACGACTTGGAGGTTTTCACAGTTTTCAGCTCTCAATACTGCAACTAATAAAGCACCCAAAATATGAAACAACAGTCCAGTGATTCATTTGTGAGATAATCACCACAGCAGGAAACAAGGAGCTCACAGACACAACAAATGAACACATGTATTTCTTTAACAGTTCCTACAGTTGACTCTGTGTTTATGACAGACATCTGTGTTTTCTCACAAAGCTGTCACACATTGTTTCTCACTTTCTTTTGTTATCCAAAAGGGAGATATGTACAAACACAAACGGTGGAAGTCCAAAATCCCCTTTTTTCACTGAACGATGTCCACACTGATATTCAGCTCCGGTGATGAGGCTCTAAGCTAGTACCTAAACCTATTAGTGCATCTATTGTATGCAGGGGTAATTTTTGTATATGATACTTGTGTGTACAATGTTTGTGTGTGCATGCGTGTGTGTGTCTAAAAGATAAACATATCTTCATTCAATCTTAGATGAGATGAGAAATGATCAGATCTAACGGAGACACCGAGGAATGCTGCAAAGCAAGCCTGCCCTAAAGCATACCCTACATTTATCATCCTTCTGATGACTAAAGAACAAAATGAACATTGTGCTGTATTAAATAACACTTTAATGCATACGGTGTTAAACTCTACAGGAAATTATTTATTCAAGTAAGC
The DNA here is from genome assembly GCA_015108515.1 of Hemichromis elongatus. NCBI lineage: Eukaryota > Metazoa > Chordata > Actinopteri > Cichliformes > Cichlidae > Hemichromis > Hemichromis elongatus. Next base: position 27,292 of record VUQR01035056.1, on the reverse strand, counting down.
AACACGCTCATATTCAGACTAGAAAAGTCCCCCTATTATAAACCTGCAGGTTTACTCGATTCAGCTACATCCACTTTTATATACTACCTACCTATTGCTGAAGGTAAAAGGTAAAGAAAGGTAAAGAGAGGTGAGCTTCAGTCAGTTCTAACTTGTTTGTTCTGTTGTTGAGCTCAAGTGGGGAGGACTACTCGAGTGGTTTGTATTACAAGTAAAAAACTGAAGGTCCCCATACATTTAACCCTTAGTGTACTGCAGTCAGCTGAAGACCAGAATGAAGACGAGTCTTTCTAGAGACAGATATTTATCAATAACTTTCATTATCATGGCACTGTAGATAGTTCTATATTGATCTGTTAGTATACGTTTGAACAGGGGAATGAATGGGTCAATAAGTTATTTGACATCATGACCTAATGTTTATCGATCAGGTCTGAGTCCTCAGTATTATCTTAATTCTTGCAACTATCTAGCTTCTGTTTGTAGCATGTTTTTTTTTTTTTTGTGGGGGACAAATCTGTAAATCTGTTGTATTTTTTTCACAGATGGAGTTATTTCATAGCTCTGGAGCAGAAAGCTATCATAACCATCCTTAACCTCATGAACAATGCTCTGATTGGCTGATTGTTGTACACCACGACACACGGCTGCAAAACAATCACTGAAAACACCGGTTACATGGGCAGCATTTCAGCGGCTAATGATAAATACAAGTGTGGTGTGATCAGTGCACTTCCAAATGAATATTGCTGGGGTCTAATCAGGGTTGAGTGGCTGAAGTCAAGGGGTCATTTTTAATTTGCAATTTCATACTATTGGAAAAGTCCCATCAAGTAACTTGCGGCCAGCTCGCCACCGACGGGCTGTGGATGGTGGAGCTTTCGGATTTATGTGAAACGAATGGGCTTCTGCTAGCGTGCCTGTTGGGTTGAAGTACTTTTGTTGGGCTGGTATTTAGCTTTTTGAAAAGTCAGTTATTTTTTACATTTTTTTTGTAAATCTGGCTCAGCTCATCTGGCTGTCTGTTAATTTTTTTTTCTTTTGGTCATGCTTATCTCGTAGACAAAGAGATGTTGACTGCAGGCACTCAGTGTGTAGAAGCAGCCAGAATGAGCAACACTGACTGTCACAGATGCTGCCAATCGAGCCTGTCCACACAGAGACTACTGTACACCTGCCATTCTGGCATATTCTGGCATCCTACTCTAATTCAATTTACCACTCAAACCCATATCAGAGGCTGTCACATATCTTCTCAGCTGAGAGGCAGTTTCATCAAGAAGGGTACTGTAGAGACTGTCTGAGGAATATATGCATGTGTTGCTAGTAGTTGAAAAAATCCTGGATTTGGGGGTAATCTACTGTCGACTTTCACTGCGAAAGAGAAGGAAGGGGGTAATATTGAACAGCTTTAAAGTGCTACTTATGAAAGCAGTAAGATTGCAGGAACTAATGAAAACAATATTACTCCTGCTTCTTTTGTTTAGGTAAGAATAAAGAACCGAGGAACTGACCGCTATAAATAAGGAGGCTTTCTAAGGGCATCACAATTTGCTTGCAGTTGGTTGAGTAAAGTTTGTTTTATTGCCATGAATGAGTTAAGTTCATAGAGTAAGTGGGTTATTAGAACATTTTGTACCAGACTGCTCAGAGAAATGCGCAAAGTTGAAAAACCCCATTGTATAGCAGTGTATTCAATGTGGCCTTCTATGATAATGGGGTTTAGGCAGTGACTTGGCAGGGTGAGGGGTGACT
>VUQR01035056.1:0-16047 GCA_015108515.1 Hemichromis elongatus | reverse complement strand
CTTCACTCTCGGGGCGACACTCTGGAGAGGAGAATACTCTTTCTAAGCCTCGGCTGGCACCAAACCAGCGTTGTAATTTGAGACTTAACCACAGAAAAGGATGCAGGAGAGTGCAAACAAAATGTGCTATTTATTCTGCTGCCATTTCTCCAGTCTCTGCAAAAGATGAAATTATTCCGCAACGTGAAGAAACTGGCATGCAGCCAGACATTTGTCTGCAGAATAGGAATTCGGCGAGCACAAAGCTTACTTCCCTGTATGTTCCCTGTTAGCTTTAATGCGTTCTCTGCTGTGGCCCTGATTTGGCCAGCTTGAAGTGAACATTAGTCTTTCAAAGTTCAATCAGTCATTTCAACTACTTCCTGGTGACAGGCCGAAGAGAACAACACGGCCACAAATCAAAGGTGAGCAGAGAGCCCCTCTTGCATGAGCCGGCTGAGGAGATGTATTGCTGGAGGCTTTGAAATGCAAAGGAGGAGAGGGATGTGTTTACATGACGACATTGTGTTTATCCATCAAAAGCAGACTGTAGAGAGAGGTGGCGTCGTTGCACTATTTGGAGATGGCGGATGACTGAGCACTCTGCATAGCCTGGGTGGCACACTAATCTAACAGCGAGGTCCCACTGGTGATGCAGGGCAATGCTCGTATTTGGTGCCACATCTTTTTCAACTCTGCTTCTCCGCGTTCTTCCACAAACAAAGCAAAATTCAGATGTATGGCTCTCGTTTCTGGCTTTCGTGTAAAGCCCAGGATTGCTGAATAATCTCCAGTGCGCTATTTCCACGTTTGACTGAGCGTATAGAAACAATGTAGAAAATATACACATTTTTCTTTTTCATCTGAAGTTCTTCATTCATGAAAAAAAAAAACATCTAGGCGATGTCAGTTATGAATATAATTCCATACTTTACAGACTATACAATGATTGTTGCTTCCACACATTAATTACAGTTTTTGCTCAACTCTTCTCTATAAAAGTGCAATTACCGACGAGATCACAAAGTTCTTTGTTGTTGGACTGTCTGCTGGCGCTCTCGTATGCTATTATTATGTTCTTATGTGCACAAGAAAATAACTTGTGAATTGGGACTTTGAGATCTCTGCAATTTATGTGTCACCCTACTGAAAGAATTAACTCTTAGTTCATGCTCAATCCACCTGAAAGCGGAGCGTGTCGCCACACACAACTTTTAAGATCGGCAGACATGTATAAGGGGAGAGAAAGTGAAATAGAGAATCTTTCTCCTGTCATTTCTATATCCTGTAAAGCCCCCCACATGACTCCGAAGATTATGAAAAGGCCGCCGAAATATCAGGGGGTTTACTCTCTAATAACAAACATCACAGCGCCGAGATAGATATCATACCAGGTGGCAAAAAATATGCAAATATCGGCCACATGCTCTAAAGCTGAATTCCGGGTGGGTCCGAGCTCATATTAGTCATGACTCGTCGGCAGACTGCACAGCCTGAATACCAAAGCACGGCTCGGACAGATGAAGAGGCATATGAAAAAACACTGGACTATGACGGTGATCTTATCAGTGACACCCAGGATAAAGTGGCACACGATGATGAAAAATAGCGATCGCCTCGTGTCACCGATAGTCACGCAGTCCTTACAGTTTTCCTGTAAAGACTGGTCGCTGGCAGCAGACCTTTAGATTTTAGAAATACCTCATAAGTCTCCTGTTTGTTACCTTATTTGCTCTGGGGTTTTGACAACAAGCAAATGGGAAACATAAATCAACTTCCAGAATAGAGCGTGATTATGTATGAGAAAACATACTAAAGTGAGCATACAGAGTTTTGTCACTGTCAGTAGCACTTTCCCAGAGACAGCCGAGTGCCCCATATTCATCTGTTCAAGCAACTTAAATAGAAGACGGGACAGATGGGGAGCGTTTTGAAGCTTTTACCGACAAGCTATGCTACCAGAAGTGTTCTTGTTCTTCCTTCTTACTACCTGCTGTGTAATAGCCTTAGAAACAAGGCTGTTCTGTGGAGATGCTTCTGACCTAAAAGCTTATCAAGGTGAAAATTTGCTTGCTGGTAGAGAGCCCCTTAGCTCAGCAGAGTGAATCCATAAAAGAGATGTAGGAACCCTCACCAAGGGGTTATGGTCTGCTTCCTTGTTTTCATCCTGCAATAGATCTAATGTGCATGCTGAATCTGTCTGTTTTTTAAGCTTCTCTTTGTCATAGTTTACAGTTTACAGTTTAAAAAGAAGTCAACTAATTTTAACAACAGGCACCAATTGCTATCGTTTTAAAAGTATAATATTTTCCTATAATTGCAAGTTAAAGAGTTAAATCATCCAGGTAACTAAATCCCAAAAAGTTGATTCTGTTCATCTGGACGCAGCGTTAAAGAGTTAAAGAAGCAAAAGTGAGATGGTTCAGACACAAGCAGAGGGACAGTGGATGTACTGGGTAAAGGATGTTGAATACGGAGTTGCCAGGTAAGAGGAAATGAGAAAGACCACCAAGAGGGTTTGCATATGTAGCAAAAAGACATGCAGATCGCTGGTGTGAAAGAACAGGATGTTAGGGATAGGTGAGAGGGAAGCAGACAATCCACTGGGGTGACCCCTACAGCGAGCAGCCGGGAGACGTAGAAGAAGTGTTAAATGTAAGATTTCAGCTTTTCAACAGTTCAAGGACTCTTTTGTTGTATGCACGAAATATTTTCAGCAGCTGGTCCTGGACTGCAGGTAGACTGGGATAGCGCACTTTTAGTACGGAGCCATATTAATGTGATATGTGCAGAATGAGGCTTCATTTCTAAAGACGAAGCTGCTCCCATTCTCTTTATATAACCAGTTTTGTTTGCTTATTTGTTTATAATAACTGTTTCTACCAGTACAGTACATCATGTCTAAATTTAAGCCATTTATATTAATGTATAATTTTAGAATTGTAATATTTGGTTATATTTTAGTGTCTTTTTTCAGTCTTTATCCACAAACTCTTCTTTAGGACTTGGATAATTAAAACTAATTAGTCACACTCTCTGGTGTTTGTCATTTTAACTTTGCCTACAACAAAAAAAAATCAGAAGTAGCTATTAGACTCTAGTGAAATGATGATTTTATTATCGCTGCATCTGATTGCTGTAATTGGTCATATTTAACTACAAACTATTGCTTTGGTCTGCCCCCTTTTGCCTTTAGTTATATAAAAGATATTTGCTTATATAATGGGCTTATTTTAAAGTCTCAGACAAACAAAATAAGGCAAATACAATAATTGCTATTTTTTTTACACTATCAAATAAAAGACAATGATATTTTTTGACATCTTATTTCATGTCACAATAACAGTACAAAACAAATTTAGTACACACCCACACTACACTTCAGTTTTGGTCTGTTCGTGCTTTTGGTTAAATGATATGTCTAATCTTAACGCTTCTTTGAGGTTATATGAGTTTATATATAAGTTTTATATGAGGTTATATATAGCTTGTATGTTTTATATGTGAAATATTGGTCATTTTAGCCCATTGCTGCACAACATTCAAGAATGAAGAGATTCCAAGACATGCTGAAAGATGTGAGGTAACAAGGTTACGTTGCAACAGCAACAAGCTAAAAATATCAACTAAATCACTACTACAATCTAAAAACCAAAATTAAGAAAATAACTCTAGCTAGCAAGGATACAAATAAAATAAGGATAATAAATAGGATAAAGATGCTTGATAAAGTTTAAAAGATGCTTAATAGTTATCAGTATGAACATACACTAAATAATCCTACTGAATGTAGGAAAGAGTGTGTTATGTGTGATCTGTCATTGCACATTTTCAGTTCCTGGAGGTTTCTTTACATTGACACACACAAAATCCTAAATAAATACAAATACAGTATATCATTATAATGATGTTATAATGCCCTGTGGTTGCTGGGATAGACTCCAGTCCACCCGGCAACCTTGACTGTATAAGCAGAAGAGAATGAATGGATGGATTGTGGATATAAAAAAGATGTTATTGTCATGAGAACTTAACAATAGGATGCTTTCAAAAGGTGTTAAAGGTGCATAAGGGCAAAAACTGGTCAGTGTAGACTGACTAAACCCTAAGCCTTGTAGAAGGCATAAAATGTGCATATATGCTACAACAGGTCATTTTAGTATGTTACTTGGCAAATGATGACATCATAATATTTGATGCAGATAACAAACTTCAGAGGCCTAAGATGTACCTGTGGGTGAAGCTTGGTTGCTCAGCTCCTGATCATGTAGGAGGAGTTGATGGATAAATACACAAACACACTGACAGACAGAAATTGTGTGAGTTGGGCGATTGGACTGAGCCTTTCACCTCTTGTTTTTACAGGACCGATTTTTTAATTTATTTATCTGCTCATGAGTATGTTTGTTGTTGGTTAAAGCATTGTTTTAATGGCATCCTCTTCCAGCTGCGAACAAATGCACGCTCCTCAGAGTGCAGCGATTCATTTACTCAAACTCATAACAGAAAGAAAGAAAGTCAGTGGCCTATATTTAGAAAAAAATTTTTTTAAATAAAAAACAAAACAACCAACCAAAACTTTACATATCACTCAACCTCAGTTGGTACAATTCCTGTGCAGAAAGGCCTCTGATGGACTACAATACAACATAAAACAATTATTCTGTAAGTGTTGTGAGGATATCATATGAATACAGTAACAGCCTGCATCATATAATCAGACCAGAAGGACTTCTATTTAGTCCTGTCATGTCTTCAACTCTATAATTATCTTATATTTAACAGAAGATCTAAGATTCTATTTAAGCTCTTATTTCACATTAAGGAATCCAGAAGCTCTAAGCACAATCTTGGCACATGGACCATGAAGGTTGATATGTGCAAACAACCAGGCTTGCAAATCCTGCAAGCAGTGTTTTTCACTATGCTACCTCATATTGCCATCTGAGCCACTCGCCAAACAAATGCACTGGCAGCAGGAAGAAAATCATCTACCACTGGATGTTTTTTGTTGGTCCATCATAAATTATGTGACCACAAAATGCAAAAATGTCACATGATAAGTGGGTAGCCTAAAGTAAAAAACATCACATTAAATTCCCCTGCTTCTTCATAGATGATGCATGCAATGTACTGACACACACACTTTCACACAACGCGCTTTTATGCAAAGATACATTGATAATATGTAATGACATGCTTGTTAAGCTACTCCTTCCTTCACAAGGAATTTCCTCCAAGAGGATTAAGTGCACCATGTAAATACGCTGACATGCTTCCGGCTGTACTGTGAGGAAAAGTAGGCTAAATCTTCTGGTCTCTCACTGACAGTTTACTATAACATCTACGTGTGAGAGGGAGTCTGAATGACATTAGGGCTGCCATGCCTTGTTAATTTAACATTGTAAGACAGGTTAATTGAGGTCCATCTTTACTTAGTGATGTTTGCAGCAGTTCAAAAATATTAAACAACTGCTTATTTGTCAGCTGAATGTCAGAGAATAATAAAAAAAGAACTGAATGGGGTTCATTTATGTCTTTAAACACATAGAATTGTGTTTTCCTAATTTTAACTGCAAGCATCCCAACACACCATAAAAAGGTGTCAAGTAAATGTTTTTAATCAGCTCCGATGAGAGATGATGTGCTTTGTTTTGGCAAAGTCTTGACTTTCCCTAAAGCTAAAGGCCTCCTCATAAACACTATCGAAAAGTGGACTAGATGAGGGCCGTGCATTTAAATGGTACATTTGAAAAGGAGATATAGTCTTGACCTGCTAGTGCTAGCCCAATTTAAAACAGCAATGTATAGAAAAAGGATAGGTCCAATTTTAAAGTGCTCTAGGACAAATTGCAGTTTTTGGTTGTCTCAGGTCTGTTGCAAGAAACAGTGAATACGTCACATTTTGCTAGTTAGCATAAATGTGGCACATTGACAGAGTTTGCCTCAGGTTGTTTGACTTCAAGCAAAGAATTTGTGCTGGAATGAAGTGACAATTTGAAGAGATAATACGCTAAAAACTCTTTCTGGAAATTGCATTTCTAAATGCTCGAATCAAAGTACGTATTAAAGGACAAAGCAAAGGACAGAAGAAATAGTGCTTGGTAATTATTTAGCTTACAACTGCATCTCATTTGTTGTGTTTAAGGTGTTCTGCAGAGAGTTTTGCTTTTCAACTTAAATCTAGATTTTCAATGCTAACAGGCACACAAGCAGATCACTGCTGCATCATGAGGTCATCACTGCAGCTCTGTAGAACTCTTTCAATGAGGCCTTTTTACTAAGATGACCCTGATCTCACCACTTAGTGGATGAGTGAGTCAGCACACAGTGTGACCTCGTTGATGCCTTATGATTATCTGTGACTGTGAATATCAAAGAAGTGAAACACAGCATGCCAGTCTTTTAAGCTATGAACCCCTTATGACATTATCCACTCAGATTTTGCTGTGGTACTTTTCCCCATTTTAAAACATCTACATAGACGCTCCGAGGCTCTTGAATCATACTCGTAATATATGACTAAATGTGTTTTTGAAGATGAACCTCTAACTCGGAGCAATCCCTCATGTCACCAAGTTATGGGAACTTAATCACCAAGATCAAAACACTTGCTCGAGTCATATTTGGCATTTCTCCTTCAAGATTATCTTCGTGTGTATCTCCCTACCACTTCCAGCACAGCTGCTTTTTATAGATAACTCTGATGAATTTCTTTGCACTTTTGCCCTTTTCCACATGATTTTCCTTCTGGGGTAGGTGATGAAGTTGGAGGGAGCCAAATCTGGCAAGAAGGTTTTATTATGAGCAAAGATTTGCACAGCCCCCTCCCCCCCCCAAAAAAAATCTGTTTTTTTTTTAAATTAGCTAAGTGCAGGCACACAGTGTCACAATGGCACGCCCCACTGATCGTTTCCAATAAATGCTGCCTCTCAGGTGTGTTGACAGTCTGATGTCGAGAGCAAATCCATTGTGTACAGCTCTTGTGAAGGAATGAATTAAAGTGTTTCTCATCTGATGCTCTGTGCTTGGCTGTGGATTCTTTAACTGAATATCGACTGCAAATAAAATGGGCATCAATTTGAAACAGAAGTGGAAATTTGCTCATTGCACAGTTTTAAAGACTATAATAAAATCAATGGGTGTGCAATACACCTGATCATAAGGCAACTTTTAAGCAGTGAAAATGGTATCAAGGTACAAAAGCTTGAAGGGAGATCAGCCAAATTTAAAGTAGGGGCAGTTCCTGGAACCTTCTGATCAAATCTCCTATTATCAGGTAAAATCTTCCATTTAACAGAAACTTTATTCCAGGACATTATAAAGTGGAGTTCCCTTATATTGACTAGATTTGCAAAGCATTTCATGGATATACATAATCTTCAGAGGTTGAACCAGTTTTATGTTTCTTACATTACCCTTAGGCTAAAATCATAAATTTACACAAAATGCACTGCACTGCACAATTTGTAAGCAGACTGACATAATGGCAAGACAAAGGTAATCCGCACTTAAGCAGGTTCCAGAGTTGCATAAATATATCACCCTTAAATCCTTTTATTAAAAAATAAAAAAGTGAAATGTGCTCGTAAAATAAACCATCCAAAGGTTACCACATTATGGAGATGTTGAAAGGAAAGAACTTTGATGGATGTGGCATTTTTCAACCGCACACACCTATGGTGAGCGCGCCATCTGGGTAATCAGCAGTCAGCATGACCTCCCAACACCCACACATCTGACCATCATCACACAGCACAGATCTGCCAGCCCACCCGCCCACACAAGCACATTCTTGTACTGCGATCATGAAGAGGACCTTTCAGTGTCTGTGTTCAGACAGCCCTTAACCCCAATATAATGTTGAATCACAATTCACATCACCACGTCTTGTAGCTCAGGTACGTGTTTACCGGGTGCAGTCGTGTAGCTATTATTGTATTTCCCTTGTGAGCCCATGCATGTGTACTTGGGATCACAATAAAGGCTAAATTTGAAGATGGGAACGATCCACTCCATAAGTGCTGAGTATTGATGTAATTATCTAATAATGTACAGTAGTAATTACACAGTACTCATGAGGGAAACGGCAACACGTTTCAAAGCATCACAGCTCGTGTTATCCTACAACATGAAGCCAATCGCACAATAAACATGCTTTCTTTCATGATCACAAGCAGGAATTCTCCTAAACCACAGATCGAAACTTAACATCCTCGTGTCCCAATAAAAATAGAACCATATACGCCTGTCATGTGCAATTATTCCCATTGCAGACAAATTTGGCAATCCTCTCGTGTCCTGCAGGACTCGACAAAAGCTGAGCTCGTCTTGGTGATAGGAGAAGATGGCAGTAAAAGCCACTTTTTGAAGAACTTAAATGATTCACTGCAGTGGAGAGAGATGAAAAATGGCAGCTGGAGGTGAGGATGCATACTTGGCCCTTTTGGTGCCTGCTGTGACTAAGCAGAAGTAGTCCTGACATGATAATGACATGGCATGTCCAAGAGCTTTGGCTGACTAAATTCTAAATATGGAATGCCGCCATCTGTAACAATGGGGGGAATGAAAGAATGGCAGTTTTGGTTTAAGGATAGAAAGGCTATTCTTCACTTGAGGGTACAAAATTGTCTTGAAGTAGAATGGATTGGAGAACGGCCAGGTTTGATTGCACTGGGTAAACAACGGGGTTTTTAAAGCTGAAGTATTTCGCCAGTCAAGCGCACAAGTGAGATTGATCCCTAACCCGAGAGCTGCTACCAGCAAAGATTAATTGTTTAAGTCACAAGGATGAGTAAGTTTTTAACTTTTGGTGTCACAAAGTGTGTTGAGAGAAGGCTTATTTGACTAACTTCAGGGATCACACACAAGCATACATAAATAAATAAATAAGGCTTGTTTTTTGGAGTTAAAGCCAACCATCTAATAGCAAACACTGATGTTTGTTTCTCTTTCTGCCAAATCCTACGATGTAATCATGAAATGAGCAACCAAACTTGGCACACATGTGGCTCTTAGTTGTCTGAAGGTTCTTATCTGTATCAGATATGATGACACTGTCATGTTGCCTAGCAACGTCTTAACAATGGGTTAAAATGACCTGCTTTAAGCATTTCTTTACAAATAACACCTCATAAAACATATCTACAAGCTTTTAAAAACACCAGCAAATTTTTACTGAACATTTTGATGCATCACTGAAAAATTATGAGTCATAAAAAGGATAGTCTTGCCCTTTAATAATTAAATTTTACATACACAATTAAGCTGAATTAAGATGTAGATAACCCAATCATACTGCTTTTTTCATAAAAACATCAAAATTATTAATCCTCTGTTTTCTCCTTCTTCTTTTATTTATTTTTTTATAAATGCAACAATGTTGAAATATTTAATATGAATGCTTAAAAAACAAAATGCACCTGGTTTAAAGGTAAACTAGCACACAATCACCACCTTCAGTCGGAAACATCTATTGTATGCATTCATGGTGCCACTGGTTTGCATTTTTTTCGGACATCATCCACAGGAAATTACAAGAAAGCCCTCTGATCTCATTTTTGTAACAACCTTGTGAGGTGAGCATGTCTGCTCTTCATGTGTAGTATTTGATTACAATAGTTTCTTAAAAGTCACATAGGATTTTGGGTTTGGGAGTATTGGTGTGAGAGGGAGTGTGACACCACTGATGAGTGAGGAGCAGAAATCAAGCCTTTAGTCTTATCTACCTTCGACAACCAGCTAACAGCAGGGAGTAAGACCGCAAAGGAGTTAGCCTGAATATCATTGATGTGCATATAAAAGAGCAACTCATTTTGGCAACCATAATGACCTGGGGTTCCCTTCAGTAGCACAGTAAAAAACTGATGTCTTTCATCATTAAAGTGTAGCGGAGATTTGGATTCAACTAAAATGTGGCCAAGTGCCAGGCAAGAAATCTGCATGTTATCATGAAAAGTCCCTGAGACAAAACATAGCATACAGCGGGTGCAAGCACAGAAAAACAAGGCTTGCTTTCTCTTTGAAACGGGTCAATTCTCTCCTTGAGCGCTGAAACCAGAAAATTATCTTTCGCTGGCACAGTGATATGTGCAATGGTCGAAGGGTCATCACTGTTTTCTTTGTAAGCTTTGAAAGATATGCGAGACAACGAATCATCAGATGATTCTGAGATAAGAGATAACTCCCTTGTGCAGCAAAAAGACAATAGATAGCACTGTTTTTGCACCTTTGGTCATAATCCAGCAGTGTTGGCTCGTCTCGTGAGATGCCCTCTATGCTTTCTAGATATAGCACTGCTGAATAGAAGAGAAGTGCACAGCAGTTACATAAACTCTGAAAAATGTTTAGGAATGTAAATGTCTTATATCTCTATATTCTTACTGATGTTGTAATAAAATTACATCATGACTTTTCCTCCTAAGGCACCGAGTTAATTTGGTCTCATTAGTGAGAATGTGATAAAGATGCCACAATAATAACTTCTGGCAATCCAAGACGGAAAACCTACAAAAGACTGACTCACTGATGATACCGAATGATGGATCAGAATGTTTTATATTTTAATGTTTTACCCAGTACTAAATATACTGGCATATCTCTATTGAATAAAAAGATGCAGATGAGCCACAACATTAAAACCGCAGGCCACATGAATAAAAGTTATTTACTTATTCGAATGCAATGTTCTGCTGGGAAACCGGGGTTATTGCGTTCATGTGGACGTTACTTTGACACGTAGCTCTCCAGGGGATGCTCGTCCATGGACCGACTGGTCAGGGCTGTTTCAAAGACACCAGGGCAATATTAAGCCAGTGGTTTAAACGTGGCTGGGTGGTACGTGTTTGTTGTGTGTGTTCCCTCAAAATAAATGCAGAATGTTTTAGCCAGCTGGGTACAGATTATTAAGAATTAATGTTGATGAGTGCCCGTGTCCCAAAACTACTTTGGAAGTTACTTTGGTGGATTGGGCCTGCTGATGCAGCAAATCAACCCTGACAAATGAATCTCTTATGTCTCCTCTTTCATCAGTGTGGCCACTTTAATTTGGTATAAGGCCGGATGATATTAGATTAATTCTGATGTCCAAAACAGTTTGCATTTTTAATGTAATCACATAGACTGTGATGCACTCTTTACACCCCAGTGTGTGGTTATAGACAACAAAATGTTACAAGAGAAAACTAATTGTGTTGTATAGTATTTCAGATAAAACGTCTGAGGTCATTGAAACGCAGCAGGCTCAGTTTTTGCACTTCACTTGTGCAATTACAGCCATCCAAAAACAGTCAGGCACCATATATATAAAAATCATCAGAAAGGGAATAAGCCTGGCACTGTGTGTCTGTGTAGGTTGGTCATCCAGGTCATTGTACGGTAATTTTTAAGGCGCACTGTCGATGAACGGGTCTGTTTTCATACATAAGGTGAGCGAAACAAAAACAGTCAGATAAGTCAAACTTTCCCTAACTTAGAATTGAGTCAAGAATTTAGACAGCTTTTAACTCTCAGTGATACAGCAGTTTTGGTTTGACTTTAGGACCTCAAAGCGGACGGAGTTTTGGACCCAGTCTTGTGACTACGGTAGCCGTAATGCACCGACAATCCATTAAGTGGTGTGGCTTAGTAGCTTACCAAAGTCATACTAAACCATTTTTTGACAGATTTTTGAGCGCCGTGTACCACATAAAATCAGTTCGAGGTCAGTAAGCACAACCAGAACTCATACATAAGGTTATATGGCGCACTGACGATTTTTGAGAAAAGTCAAGGATTTCAAGTGCGCCTTATAGTGCGGAAAATACGGTAGTCGGAGGAGCTTTAAAAGAAAGCAACTCGACTCCTGAACGTGTCCTTGATTGATCGGTTTCTGTGGCGCCCAGTCCATTAAAGCATATTGGGCCATACATGCAACATGTGTGTGAAGCTTTATCATTCCCTTTCTGTAGATGCACTGAGAAGCAATATAGGGCTATATGTTTGTTTTGCTGCAAATCCTACAAGTTGTGATTTGTCTGTTTACATATGGTGGGGATGAAAGATAAAATGGATGTTGGCGCAATGGCTTTAGAGAGTTGTACAACTGTGGCTCATCTGTATAATGAATTGCTGTACAATGTTTTGTTTTTTTCCCATCTCTTCAGCCTTTAGACGGAGAAATCTGTTATTTGAACTGTATTTTCTGTTTTCCGGTAGATAGTTCATCCTCTCAGCGTTACGTGAAGCAGCGTACCTACAGTAAACAGAGACCACACAATTTTCTCAGTCATGTGTATTTTCATTGGCACTCCAGTTTTATTAAATTGATTTTATATATTTAGATACTTTGCACTAGAATTTCTGAACATCAACAGTGCACTTAAAGGAAATATAGAGAGTTGGGAGTCCAACAACAGCGTCAGACTGGTGAGTCCTTTACTCACCTTTACTTTAAAGGTCTGAACAAGATTATTAGGTTATTCAACTAAAGGTACAGAAGAGCAAACTTTGGCATTCACCACGTAGTAAGTGTTAAATACTGATAAAGTGGGAGATTTGGCACTTAAAGGCTAAAGGGGGAGATCAAAACATAAAAATCTAGAGGAGGGTGACAAATAAAGTGAAACGATATAAATAAAACAGTGTTGCGATCGATCCAAATTCTCAAAGAAACCTGTAAGATGAAGGATGTTTTTGAGAGTATTGATTTACCTGGAGCTGCTGCACTTCTTATCGCACCCAACAACCCTCTATTACATCCTAATCCACACGTTTAATGGCAAATAACTGAACCATTTTTGGAGTGGATTCTGCTTCAAGGTGCTCCATCACTTCCAATACTGAGGCTTTCCACACAAACTGTGAAAAAAAATAGCATTTCTCAGCGCATGACCGTAAGAGCGCCAGCTTTTATCAAACCAAGCCCTGTCTTTCATCTCTCATCTGTGAAAAATAAATGCGGCTGCATCCCGGAGCAAGATTGGAGTCTTCCAGTGGTCATTCAGGCCTGAACTGCTGCATCATGAACAATGGCTAAAGCTAAGTAAAACTCCGGTTGGAACTGAATAGCCCTCACCGCTCTTCCTTAACCTCCAGTGCTTTCAAGTCAAATGGGAATTCACAAGGACTGAGTAAAAATGTTCAGCACAGTGCTGCAATGATCCTAGTTAAACTGAGAGTAAGGCAGTTTCCAAATGTGTACCTAAAGCTAATCGGCACTTATATTGCACATCGTAACCCTGTCAGCTCTACAAGGATTTTGAATGTGGGTCATATACACTCGTTATCACTGCAGTGCCAGTGACAACAACTTGGGGATCTTGCCCAGCCTTGCTAAAAAAGGACAAACTGCTTTAATATTTGAGCTACAATCCCAGTACTGCTAAGTATCAGAGTAAATTATACTCACTCAAAACTGTAATGTTAACTGAACAGTGGGAGAAAGCTATAAGTTTATTTGTTTTCATAAAGAGGCCCTGCTTTCCTCAGCTAAAGGAACATGAAAAGAGCTCCTTTGTGTTGAATGGAGGGAATGTGCTCTTATTCAGTCACTTCGAAGTTACCTTAATCAATTTACCGATCTTCCTATTTAAAGCAATGCTTTCCATTCCACTTCCAGTTAGCTGAAGTCCTCGCTTCAGTTGTACAAACAACCAACACAATCACTTATTTGACCCTCTCATAATTCCCACTAAACTTACTCATATTATGCATTTAAAAAAAAAAGAAAATCCAGCTGTAATTTTCAACTATCTAGATCGGTTTGCCTTTCAAACAGTGCCCACATTTTTCCAGACCTAATTATTCAACGGGCTTACAAATCTGAAAGTCTCAGAGTTAGCATTTGCATCACAGTAGCTTCTGTGATAAAGTGTTGGAAGGCATTGATTTTGTGCCACAGTCGGTCATTCTGGTATCCTTTCAGCCTCCGTTTTTCCTCTCACCGCTGCCTCTACTGTGCCTTTTTCTGCTTTGGATAGCACTAAAGAAAGAGCCACATCAGCTAAACATCAAGGGGTGGTCGCCCTGTCTAAGCAGCACATAGAACGAACCCTTAGTATGCCATAATACAAAAATAATTTAAGGCTATCCGTTATAGATATAGCTTCTCCTTTGACACAAAGCAGTCCCTGTGGGGCTGATTGTGAGTACTGAAGTATTTGGGCATTTATTTGTAAGCTAGGTGGACATATATATATATATACATACACACTGATCACAATGTTTTTACCTCACTTCACTTCACAGTTGCTAACATAGCATCTTTACAGCTACATTTTCCCATTCAATTACTAGCTACCTGACACTGTATTTTAAAAAAAAAATTGACGGAATGGACAGAAGCTCCCCGAGCTCTGAATGCAAGCCAGTATAGGCGTGCCTTTCATTTGCATTATTTCAAATATCCAGCAGGGGGCAACTCCTTTGACTGAAAAATGTTCCTGTGATGCTCAATAAACCCTTTTCTGCTGACTATTTCTTTCTAGCCTTAGTTAAACATGCATGATGTTCCAACCAGTCAATAGCCTACGAGTATACAGGGCCTAGGTGTCACATCCATCTCTTAATTCTTGCATTTAGTTTATAAAACTAAGGCCAAAACAGGTTCAAGTTGAACCTCCAAAATGGGACACCAAAAGTCTGTGCGAACCAAAAATCTACCAGATGTACTGTTGAGTGAGTTCTCCTATAAAAGGCCCACACATATCTTCATCTGCTCTGTTGATGAAGTTACAGAAAGCGTGGTAGAGCAGCACCTATGAGTGAGATGTTCGTACATTTTGTCGCTTCTAACTTACTTCTAAAATGAATGGGTAGGTATAGAACTGACAGCAATTGCGACTTTTTTGTGACTGAACACTGTGATGGGCACATTATAAACATCACCGTTACAGAGTACATGACAAGCAGTGAATATACTGAGAACGGAGCAGTCTGGCTGCTGAAGAGAAAGAGAAAGGGAATGGATGTAAATGGGCAAAGTTAAAAGGAAAGAAGAGGGTGACGGGAGGTATGAGGCAGGGGAGGACGGAAAGATGGCTGAATGAATAGATAGACGGATGGAGGTTAGATGGCTGGTGGGAGGTATGCTATATATTGGCATTGATCCACAGGAGGGCCCATCAAAGACAGAGTGACATTTATGGTGCCGCTGACTACAGTGGCCAGCCCTCAGCAGCCGCTGCAGAAAGCTGTGACATTGTCAGCTGTTCTGGGAAAACTGTAGCTGCTTTTGCCTGCTGCTGTGACACAGACATTTTCTCGACGGATTCACAGGTCGAGGGCTGAACGGTCTTGTTAGCTGCAGAGGGTCATTTATTTGCTCTTTATTCGACAAGGATTTGAAGTGAAATGAACCTTTTATTGCTCCCAAGAGAACTTGCCTTTCACATGTAATGAGCACACATGCACACACCAAACGGAATACACGGCAAAGATAAGAAGAAGTCTTCAAGGTGAATGTTAGACCTTTTGGTACATTATAAATGTTACTTATGCTCATTTATGGGAATAAATTGAAAAAAGGAACTTTAGACTGTTAAGCTGGAACTTGAACTTGTGGTTTTTTAATCTAGAAAATTGCAAAACGCATGCATGCACGGATGCTGTGGAAGGAATGATGCCCCTATCGTCCCAGCCTCCAAAAATCACCTCATGTGCTGTTATACAGGTAGCTATAAAAGAAAACATACTGTCAGTATGTGTGTGCTTCATAAAGCCTCTCCAGAATAAGATGAGTGGATGAAAAGAAAATTAATGTAAATTAATTGCTTAATAAATGTATGTCTAATTATTTTCTTCAATTTTCCCTTTACAAAAATTTCCGTGTACACTGGATTGCAGGAAAAAGGTAAAATTTGTTACATAGAAATCAAAATTTATGTGGTTTCTCTGTTAGTATTTGAATGGCTGTTTAAATAATGGAAATACTTTTATTCCTGCAGTGGTAAAGGGATATACTGATACTGATAAAAAAAAAAAAAAAAAAAAAAAAAAAAAAAAAAAAAAAAAAAAATAATTAAAAAATTAAAAAAAAAAAATTTGAAAAAAATAAAAAATAAAAAATAAAAAAAAAAAAATATAAAATCC
>VUQR01035054.1:39336-49849 GCA_015108515.1 Hemichromis elongatus | reverse complement strand
TAAAGCAATAGGTCTTTCAGCCCAATTCTACTTTTTCTGCATAAGCAATCATGTAAAATGTAATCAATTAAAAAAGTCTCTTTTAAAAACTTGTTTTAATAATTTTAATCTTAACTTTATGCATCAAGCAAAAATATAGTTATATACAACATTCTCTGACTGGAGGAAATTTGTTTAACCTATTTCCTGCATGTTCCAGCATATAAAATAAAATCGTTTTTTGTGTTTACACTCACTCTTACAAATAGATGCGAGTAAAACACAGCAGAAAATAAATAAAATCAAAGACTCAGCAGTCCTGTTGCTCTATTTTCACCTGTTTAGCAGGAGTGGGGCAGGCGGAGGTTTGCCCTGGTGCAGGTGTGCTGCAGCGGTCATGTCAGCGGAAGGATCCGGGAGTTTCTCTGTGAATGTCACATTCTCGTGGCAGCGTACTCGGTGCTTGCTCAGAAGTTTGGGGGGGGTTTGCTGTAAAAAGAAGTTTTCTTCCCACGCAGTGAACAGAGGACGCTAATGTTTTTGTCACTTTTTATGGAATCAAACTCAAAGTAAGGTCACGTTTCCACGCTTTAAATGCTGCACGGTCATACTCTCTCCCGCACTCGATATATTATCCATTGTTCATCTGCACATGGCTGTTAACACGAACATCGCACTCGCGTAGATCACTGTCCTGACACACTCTCACAAACAAAACGCAGTAACACAACGTGCTTACAGGAAAGTAACAGCAATCCAATTACCTTTTTTTGCAATAGTAACCCATTACTTTACTTGTTATTTGAGAGTAATGCATTGCGTCTGGCTGTAACTTGTAAAAACATGCATAAACATGCTTATTTTTTCCCAATACTGAAACAATTACTTATATTTAACAGATTAGGCCCGTGATCCTTCCACTCCCCAAACAGCTGACAATGACAACAGCAAACAACAACAGCTAACAGCTAATGGTATGTTTGAGTGTCCTAAAAATGTTAGTTTCCCTCTGATAAAGAGTGGGATTACATTTTAATTTCATATGTTTATTCACTAAGTGTCAAAGTTCAGCAACATTAGATCCACTTCAAAGAAAGTTTAGCTGCTGGCTAATAGCGGCTAACAGCTGCAAAAATAGAAGCTCTTACCAACAGGGAAGTTCAGCATATCCTCACACATGTGCCACACTAACTCATCGGCTCATTTTGTATTTCTTTCACAAAGTTTTGCACATATTGACAGCTGAGGTAAACAGCAGACTGGAACCCTACACTCAATACAGATGAACGACAACCACAGTCGTTTGCACAGCAGCCACCATTGCTAGGATTATTCACTTACTTACTGACATCTAGTGATGAAACGTTACACGTTATAACTTTGAAAGTTTGAAAAGTCGTTTGCTTGTCTTTCCACATACAGACCAGTGATAAACGAAGTGCACCTCATCTCAGTAGCTTTTAGAACCACGTTTAGTGTTAATAACTAAAGGTCGATTTAATCATCATCTCATATTATTGTGAAGAAATTGTTGCTCACTCACTGTAGATTTGCACATTGTCGGGATGCATGACCTTAAAAAAAGACTAGTTTTCTCGTGACTATAGGGAAGAGGATCCCTGTTGTTTACACTCCATCGCAGTCGGTCACATGTCTGTCTGACACCCTTGTGAGCAATCAGAGCCCAGCATGTCTTAGCATTTAAATGCAATCACACCCAAAATGAATTCAGAGCCGTGCTCCTTAAAGCAGAGATGTGTTGAGTGTGAATACGACCGTGTGTGCATATGCTGATTAGTTTGTGCGTCAGCAGTTGTTTGCTGACGAGCACAGTTGCCATAGTGATTGATGGATTGATGTGAAAGTAAGGTGAATCCAAGGTGATATTTGTATTTTTTTAATCAGGTCTAATAACATACAGGTGAGCATGTTTTCAGAGTTCCTTCTGAAGCGTTGTATCCCACAGTTTAGCATCCTCTCCTCTGTATTCCCTTTATTAAAATTTCTCACCAGCTAAACACATTCGTCATTTGAAAGCAGTGAAGTCATTCATGTGGTCTGTACCAGACGAGGCACACTTCAATGGAAATGAATTGAGTGTGAGGGAGAAAAAGGCTATTTAAATTCGATTAACAGTTAGAGGATAGATTATATTCAGCGACAGTTCACTGCAAATGAGCGAGCGCTCTGCCTCTGCTCCATCTGTGACGGTGTGGGCCGAGAGAAGAGAGCGAGCGAGGTGGCGAGACAGTGAAATGTGGCTGATGAGTGTGCGTGTGATTCAATTTGAAGGTGACAGTGATATTGAGGAAGGCTGCAGCTCTGCATCTCGGTAAATGCATTTAAATATTTGTGCCGCTCTCGTCGCGGACGCACAAACACTCTCAGACAGAGAGGCCCTGTTTAAATATTCAGTCCGACAGGTGCACTGCAGGAGGCGGCCGGTCCTGCTGAGGCAGCCGCCGGGAGGAGGGAGGGGGCGGCATCGACCAACCTCCACCTCTGAATTTCTCTTCTCGTACATTTTCTGAACGACTTCTTCACAGCCACCCTTCCACTGAGACCATTTCTGACGAGGCTTCAGGGAACAGTAGATGGATCAGATGAAGGTCTAGATGTTTCTATTTCTTAAGGGCATGACTTTCAGATACTGTTCATCTCCTTCTTTTGTCCTCTACTTGTCCAGTTTCCACCAAACACCCTGCACAGCATGCTGAGACCTGCCATGTTTTCAGCTACCAAGCTCTTTGGGAACCACCTTGTCTTGTCTTAGACATTTTTCATAGATTCAACTAAAGAAATGGGAAGAAATTGTTTTTTTGTGACAAGCCGGAAGTAATAAGTGCCTAAAGATATTGTTTAAAATGGTCCTGTTTTGTGTAAACACAACACTGGATGAGTTGTGTTGAGTTAGGTGCCTTTTTGTGCTTGAATGACTCATAGGTCAGTGTTAAGGGGCTTAACAAGCAAACAGGACTGAACGAAGACTGATCATCTCAGACAGCTGGCTGCAGCTAGCTAGCGTGCTCTGATAGAGCATCATTTTGGACAACACGCTGCTCTCTGAACACTTCTGTAGAGAACCAATGAACTCACACACAGAGCTACAATACAGTATTACAGCGTGGGGGCAGAGAAATGAATCAGAATAGATAAAAGTGGAGAATATTTTCTCACAGGTGAGTCCATGTACACTGTAAACTGTAACTATACATGTAGACCTTTTGTTACCGCACTTTCCTTTGTGGTCATTGGAGGAAAACCTGAAGTAGCTCTGAACATCTTTTAATTGTGCCAGCTTGCTCCGTTTTTCCAGAGAGTTTGACTCTCCCGGCTGATTTAACTCTCGCCGCGTTTTATTCCTGCGATGTGAGGCACAGTTCAGCTGGCCAACATGGAAGTGTGAATGCAGCCTGTTAAATATCCCTGGATGAAAGATATTAAAGTGATGGTAGAAAATCTAATCTAATCTGCGTGTGTTTCTCTCTCTCTCTACAGGTCGTCATGCTGAGGACATTTTCGGGGAACTATTTAACGAAGCCAATAGCTTCTACATGAGGATGAGCAGCCTGCAGGAGAGGGTGGACCAGCTGGCTGTGAAAGTCACCCAGCTCGACTCCACTGTGGAGGAAGGTGTGTGTGTGTGTTTCCAGTACTATGGGTTATTAATTGTGCTGTTAGAGAGCACTGACTGTTTCTATAAGTGTACAAGTGTTTATGTGAGCTGCTATTATGACTAGTTTGTGTGTGCAGCATTTTAATGGCTGTGCTAGTGATTTATTGATGAGGGGTCTCTAGGCCCTATTATTATGATCTGTGTGCACTCCTGGTTATCTGTCTTTGTGTGCTTTTGTGGTCCTGTGAGTGGGTAAAGGTGTGGCTGAGTCTCAGCGTTAGGACTCGATTTTTGGAGCTCGAGTTAATCCTCGGCTCAGGGTTGGTCGGGATAAAGGGTCTCGGCGAGGCATCTGTGAGTCGCCGCAAAGGTAGAAGCCCATCTGCTTGGAGCGTGTCAACAACCTGTTTCACTTCCTTTGTGTCTGTGCAGCTCACGTTTGTCCCCATCCATGTGTTTGTGTGCTGACAGCCCGGTGGACTAAAGGCTCTCAAATAAACGCATCTCTGCAAAGCTTTTAACCTGTGTGTGTGTGTGTGTGTGTGTGTGTGTGTGTGTGTGTGTGTGTGTGTGTGCCGTTTGCACAGTGCAAGTCAGGATCTTTATCTCGATCATTAAGCTTTAGTCTGTCTCTGAAGGTCAATTCTCTTAATGCAGTAATTGATAGGACTTCATACACACACACACACAAACGCGCGCACACACACACGGGGAGCTCTGCGTGTGTGTGTTCTTTTTAAAATCTTTCATCTCTGTCAGATGTTTATTTATCGTCCTGTGCCTTTTTCTGTCTCATCTTTTCTTCCTCCGTCCTCTCATGTCGGCCTCACTTTTCCTTTTTTTATTTGGCTCTGTTTTCTCTCCTTTTCCTTCCTTTCCTGTTCTCTCCTCCTCATCCTTCTCTGAGGAGCCCTCATCCCCCTTCATTTTATGTGTTTTACTTGTTTTCTTTCCCCCCAGTGTCTCCCTGCTATCCTACTATCCTATTCTTCCCCTAATGCCCTTTCCTCTCCTCTTGTTCCAATTTCCTGTTTCTTTGTTTCTCTTTGTTTCTGTTCCTCCTCCTCTCAGTCTTTCCCCACCTTACTGCTCCCTTTTCCTCTTTCCATCGTCTGTGCTCCGCTTCCTCCGTTTGTCTTGATATATTTTTCGTCTGTAGCTCTGTACGTCTCTCTCTGTCTGTGCTGATACTGCCGAGTCATTCTGCAGCACGCCGGCCTCAGACAGCGTCAGAGAGAGCAGCACAGACGGGGATGAAAAGGAAAAGCTCAGCAGTCTTTTGTCTTATCCTTCCCTCCCCTTCCCTCGCCTCCTCCTCCTCCTCCTCCTGCTCACCTCCTCACACTTTTCTGCCTTCTCTCTCTCTTCTCTTTATGTCTCTCTTTTTCCCTCTGTTCCTCCTCCTCTTCCTCCTACACACAAACCATTTCTCAGTCCTTCGTTTGCTTTTCCACACATCCACTTAAAATGTCTTTTCTTCCTCATCATTTCCCAGTACTCGTTCTTCCCCCTCCTTCCTCTTCTTTATTGCTTTTTTTGCACCACCCTTTTTTCCTACCATACATTAAGAAAGGAAAGCAGGGAAGAAGAGATAGATGGAGGAAGGAAGGAAGGATTGCGAGGAGGAAGGAAGGAAGGAAGAAATAAAAGGAAGGAGAAAGCAAAGAAAGATGATCTGAGGTTAAAAAGGAAGGAAGGGAGGTAGGAAGGAAGGAAGGATGGAAGAAAAGAGAAAATAAAGGGGGAGGGAAGAAGGAAGGATGGATGAAATGAGTGTTGGGAAGCTAGGATCAAGGAAAAAGTGAGGGAGGAACAACAGTTAACAAGGAAAGAAGGAACAAAGGACAATTTGATTTTTTTTCTATCACATATATAAAGGAAGGAAGCTATCGAAGGAAGACAGAAAGGCAGAGATAGCAAGGAAGGACAGGTAAAAAAAAGTGACTTTTTTGTAGTGTACAAAAGGAGAAAAAGGGGAGGGCAAAAGACGGAAGGAAGAAGGAAGTAAGGGTCGGGAAGGGATGAAGGAACAACAGCTAACACGAGAAGGAAGGAACTAAGCAAGGTAGGACATTTGACAAGGATGGGTAATAGCGTGATTTTTGTAGTTTACATCAAGAAAGGAAGGAAGGAGTGTAGGAAGGAAAGACAGGAAGTGGAAGAAGGACAGTTGACAGTATTTGACAATATGTTTTTTTCTAGCTTCCAGAAAGAAAGGAAGGAAGAAAAGGGAATCAAAGGAGGGAAATCAAAGAACGAAAGGAAGGCAGTAGTGAAATTGAACAGGTGGCTTATTTCAGATAGCAAATGATTAAACGGATCCAGCGTAAGATAAATAAGGATTATTTTGAACAGAGAGTGATGCAAAGCTGCTTTAACAGGGCTGGAGCTGGAGCTAACAGGTCCTCTCTAAATGAGGATGCAGTGAGCATGCAGAGACAGCATGCACAGAGCCTTAAGGAGGCAGCACATCTCTCCAGACAGCAAAGTGATTCTAGACCGATCACATCAATCCAAATAAATCTAAATGTAGAGGTTAGGTCAGTGCGGAGTTCCCTAATGAGTGTGTGCATTACATGATTGTGGTTATTAATGGTGTTTAACACAGTTTATGCATGTGTTTGTTCAGATAGGGAGGTGAGGTTTAAAACCAGCCTTGAGAGGAGAAAGAGGAGGAGAAGAGGAGCCAGGAGAGCGAGGTCTCTTTGAAGATGTGTCTGAATGAAAGTTGCATTAGCTGCGAGTTTTTTGGATTATTCATTTGCCCGCAGGGAAGGAAGCTTAGGGAGGAATGATCAAACAGACAGGGGTGTCTCTTACTGCACACACACACACACACACACACACACACAGATCAAACGGCCAGTCGCCCTTTGGTGTCTGCAGGCTGATTTTTAAGCTAAACTTAGATTTTTCTGTAAAAAAAAAAACACAGACGTGCTGCGTCAGTGCATAGAGTTAATGAAAGGAGCACGTGTGACACTGACGTGGTTTAAACTTATCATGTATGACGCTGATTACGCTCTGATCGTCTATGTGTGCGTGTTTAGCCATCTGCTAGATCCCTGGATAGCACAGCAGCGGCGATAAATCTCTCACAGGATTGACACACATACACCTCGTATTTTACTCCGACTCACACTCCCTTTCACGTTCTGTCACTTAACACACCGCCCAGCCTCCTGGTGTTGTGCAGCCACAGTTTGCGCGCGCGCGTGTGTGTGTAACATGCTTGTTAAGCTGCTGCAACAAGCTCCAAGTCTAATCTGTCCCTGCTGTCCTATTATTTGTGCGTGCATGCATATGTTTGCATATAAGTTCAAACACCGTTTAAGCTGTATGTTACGTATCAGTCTATATGCAAATGATCTGTGTGTATTTGAGCCGCTTATCTGTTTTATTTCTAAAATGATCTCCTGTAGGTTACAGAATCGTAGCCAACAAATACACACATATCCAAACAGTGCCTGTTTAGAGAAGCACCTGCTGATAAGTATATACTCCGGGAGTTATTTGATAATGAAGTGTTCTAATTAGATGTCTTTGCCTCATAGCATTTCATTTAAGCACTCCTGCCCCTCTCAGCAGTTTCCTACATTTACCACGCTGCTTTTCAACAACCAATAAACCCATAAATCTCAACAAGGTCAGAGCTGCATGGGTAAAGCTACCATTGAGGGTCAATAGCTGCTCTGAGTGTTTTATGGCTTCTGCTTGAGCAGCAGGCACCGTTTTATTTGTCGATGGAAAGGTCGAAAAGAGGAGGTTAAAGTAACACAGAAGCAATGAAGTGCAATAGTTTTTATACTGATGGGGTTTTGTCGGCGCCCTGCTGGGCTGGTGGGCGGCGTGGACACCCAAGTTTGTGATTGCGGTAACTCGAGAATGAGACGACTAATGCAGCCACTAACATTCTCAGACAAGTTCAAATCCTGGCGAGCTTAAACTCACAACCAGAGGGCACTTTTTCTGAGAATTTGCTTGGATTTTTACATTTATACTACACGTGCATCTACCAAGAGGTTGCCAGTATAATTATTTTCATTGATTAGTTGCTAACGTCTTTTTTCCTGCATATATATGACCCCCCCCAGTTCTACAAGCTGTTTGTTATCGTTTTTGTGCCCCACCCCCCTCGCCTTTTTTTTTTTAATTCTTTCACTTTTTCACTTGGTGCCACGGCCAGTCCCTATCAGGGCCTTCCCCAAACTGCAACTCAATTCTTGATTAAGCCATTCGCCTTTATCTACAAAAAACGCTGACAAACCTAAAATGAGGACGTGGACCCAGCTAGTGAATAGATAAACAATTAAATAACATAAAAACAACAACAACAACAAAAAAAGGGGAATTTTGCTATGTGTGGCCCTCAATGTAAAAAAGGCTTAGACAACGCTCGCCTAAAGTGTTATTTTCAATACTCACAGTTTTTAAGACTTCAGCATCATCATTGTGATTTTTTCTTTTACTTAAAAAAAATTGCACAAAATATTTTTTAGCATTAAATTGCAAAAAAAAAATAAAAAATACCGGATATAGCAAATATGATACAAACTAAAACTCATGTATGCAAATTAATATTTAATTAATTTTTTAATTGTCAGAATGTTCAGTAAACCCTCCATTTTCAAGAAATTAAAAATTTCTAGCAGTTGTTTCATGATTCAGGCTGTAAAGGTTGAAAATATGAAAAATTTGCACAAATCTCACGTGTCCGGTGTTTGAAGGACTCGTGGAATAAGCAGAGCCCCCTGGTGGCTGGTTGAAAAACATATCGGCCAATAAAAAACTGCATACGCATAATCTTTATTTAATAAAGAACTCTAGCAGATGCACGCTCTCATTCAACCCAAAGCATGTAATGTGTGACGTAATGGTGTAATGGGTATAATAACTGGGTCAGCATTAGATGCATTTCATCTGTGAGCAGTGAAGAAGGATTAACTCCACTGTAGAAAACTTCAAAAACAAAAGAGGAAAATGAATTAATTTGATAATCTCTTTTTATTTTTCACTCGGTTTGTCCGTAATTCCTTAAAATAAAATGTAAAAAGTTTGTTTTTTCAGGTTGCTGTTTTCTTTGGTCAGTCCATCAGACTGAAGCTTGAATTAATTTACATTAAACTTTGCTAAACTTGTGCTAATTTTGTTTTAAGAGCCCTAACAAGAGATTAAGCTCTTTTTCCCTTAATACCACAAATCCTGACTTTGATTCATGGCGTTAAAAAACAGAGGGTGAAGGAGAGTGATGCATATGAAGGAATTAGTGGCTGAAACCGGCTGTTTTGGGGGATTATGATGTCAAACACCAGTGTGTGTGATTCTGCCGGCTTAATCGCCGTGTTGTTGTTTTTCGTTCTGTTTGCTTATCATAATTTAATACTCTCCTCCTCGTTCTCCAGTCTCTCTGCAGGACATCAATATGAGGAAGGCCTTTAAGAGCAGTACCATTCAGGACCAGCAGGTGGTGTCGAGGACCTCCGTGCCGAACCCTGTGGTGGAGATGTACCACCGCTGCGACAAACCTCCACCACTTAATATTCTCACTCCCTATAGGTCGGTCCTTTTAGCCTCTCTGCCAGTATCTGTAATTTCCCAAGCTCCTCTCTCTCTTTTTTTTCCTGCATTTCACTTCCTTCTCTTCCTCTTCCTCTTCCTTGTCCTTGCAGGGATGACAAGAAGGACGCCCTGAAGTTTTACACCGACCCCTCCTACTTCTTCAACCTGTGGAAGGAAAAGATGCTGCAGGCCACCGAGGACAAGCGCAAAGAGAAGAGACGGCAGAAGGTACGATGTGTGCGTTGAACGAGTCTCCGTGAGCTTCGTGAGCGCTGTATGTCTGGGTGTACGTCACTGTGGGTCTGGAAGTAGAGAGTGTGATGGAAACGGTTAAATAAATTCATCTTCTGCTTTATTTTGCGACTCTT
Organism: Hemichromis elongatus; assembly: GCA_015108515.1. Taxonomy (NCBI): domain Eukaryota; kingdom Metazoa; phylum Chordata; class Actinopteri; order Cichliformes; family Cichlidae; genus Hemichromis; species Hemichromis elongatus. The sequence goes on along the minus strand of VUQR01035054.1, from coordinate 40,327 downwards.
TATTTTCCTGCCCGGTGGTGCCATTTTTATGCTGTTATTTCAGTTTCATTTCTCTCTGACTGTACTCACCATTTAGCTTTGCTTGGTTGTTTTATTACTGATGCAGCAGCAGCTGAGCAGGCCGGTTATCCAGAGACAACAACGTGATCGAGGGGGAATACAACTTATATGAACGTCAATTTTGGCTGTAGTCATGTCAACTAAATGAGCTGAGAGCGATCATGTGAGCATACTGTAAAGTGCAAAACTCTTGAGACATCACTCACTGCTTTATATTTTCCTTCCAAGCAGTCAGAATTGTTTTTAAAGCGGTCTTGAGTAATATTTCTTCAGGCTTTCAGAGTTCTTCTTTGGACATTGTCTGCTTTTTCATTCATTTTCAGTCCAATTGAAGAACACTTCCTTAAGAGAGTTCAGACTGTGTTGAAGAATAAGACACTACTGTACACTCACTTCCTGCTGCATTTAGGTGGACTGTGTCCTGCTGTTTGGAGCTAGTGCATTCAGTTTGCAGGTCTATGCGCTCGTCTACGTGAACGCCAATAACCTGGAGCAATGGAAGGAGCTCCAGTACACCACCATTGTTCGTGTTCATTAATACATCCAAAGGAATTGGCCTATGAATATTTCAGAGTTGAGGTTTGGTGGTATTCCCCTTTGGTTAACAGTTCCATTAGTGCTCGCTTAACTTGTTGTTGATTTTAACTGCTGAACAGCTGCTGCTGCGTGTGTTTGCTGCAGTTCTGTCAATATTTCTGTTGAATTTAATGCGGCTCACATTTTTCTGTTCCCTCCCTTCAACCTGGAAACCATGCAGAACAACAAACCCCGCCCCCACCCTTCGAAACAACGTAGCTTCAGCTGTTACTCAACAGGTCTGAGAGCCCGAGCGAGCTGCAGGAGGATGGCTCCTGCATCTCTATCCATTCCTCCCACAGCGCCTCCTTCTTCGTTTCTCTCTATCTTTAGTTTCCTGGCCTTTGAAGACACC
>VUQR01035054.1:12763-35614 GCA_015108515.1 Hemichromis elongatus | reverse complement strand
CCTCCTCCCCCGGCCAACTACGTGCCCTCCCCCTCCCACCCGCCTTCAGGTGCACCCCCAGCCGCCCCTCCTCCTCCTCCTCCCGGAGCCCCCGCTGGCCACCAGGCCCACCCCTCACCTCCGCACGCCGCTATCGGTCAGTCAGCTGTGGACGCAGCACCCTCGACGAGGAAGTCCACCATGCTGGGCATGATCCCCATGAGCGACGCCCGCTCCGACCTGCTGGCGGCCATACGTAGAGGTGAGTGCGTCTGTGTGAGGAAAAGACGCACAAGGTTATACCGAATTATTAGCCCCCTCATAGAGCAGGGCATTTAACACAGCTTTGTTTTATTTTGGATGCTTACAAACAAATTTTTAATTCACAAAAACTACCAGGATGAAGAATGCCTTTGCATCCAGAATGGTTTGATTTTGCTGAAACATACATATCTATTCATTTTAAATGATTTAAAGGTTTTACACTCTAAAAAAAATAAGAACTTACTTAAATTTACTTACTTTTTAATAGAAATTATAATATTTTTGCTAACTTCGCCCCCTCCAGGTATCCAGCTGAGGAAGGTGCAGGAGCAAAGGGAGCAGGAGGCAAAGAGGGAGCCCGTTGGCAACGATGTGGCCACGATCCTGTCGCGTCGTATCGCAGTGGAATACAGCGAGTCTGACGACGACTCCGAGCTTGACGAGAACGAGTGGTCCGACTAAAAGAAAAGAATAAAACAATAGAGAGATGAAGCGGGGAGATTTAAAGGGGGAGAAATGTTGGAACTTAAGGGGTTTGGTTAGTTTTAATGTTCATCATCAACTAAAAAAGTCTGATTAAACAAGAATATCAGTACATACTTTTCACACATTGCCTCTCTGAGCACCGAGCAGCAGCTTGCTCAGTTGACACCTGTTTGTGAACTAAAACCAGAGAGTTTTTTTGTGTCCAGCCACCCAGGGTGTATGGCACAATAAACACACACACACACTGTTTCAGCCTCACATCTGCTTATTTTTAACCGTTAACAACACTCAGTACACAACAGCTCCCCCTCCCCTACACGCTCTATTAGCAATATTGCAGGCTCTGTATGTAGGTGGGCCCCTGGTGAGTATGGGGGCAACGTGTTTACAAAACACAAGGTATATAGCACAAGAAAAACTAATTATAGTGCAATCTTAACTCCTCTGCCAAATGTTCAGAAAGGATTTATGGAAACAAGTAAGGATAATCAGGGAAAATAAAGCAAAATAGTTTATTAGCAGATAACTTGCTAGCTTTCTGGGTCATGCCTGTTCATGAAACACGCACGCCCTCCTTTGGAGACACTGGCCTTTTGGGAGTTTGGCTCATCTGAACCAGCGTGAGACAGTAGGAGGTACATGATCTCTGTGTAGTGAGCTGTCATGCATGCTAACAGCAGAGTGGCTAATGTAGCTATAGCTAACAGGAGAATAAAGTGCTCTGTGGAGGTAGGTACAGGTGGAGACGCTTGTCTGTAGAGCTCCAGTAGTTTATGCTTCAGTCACATCCATGCGCTCAACAACCTTGCTTTTACATAGGAATATAACCAGTATGCAACCAGCTGTTAAGTCTCCTACTGCAAAGAGACGTGTTATAGACTAGTTGTGTTCCCTGGTACTGACTTACTGAAATGACTGAATTCCAACCGACTGACACCTCTATGTTTAGAAATTAGAAGACTGTGATTTCCAAACCTTCACCAGTCAGTTTGAGGGTTGAGAGTTTGAGACAGTCTGGATTTGTTTAGAGACCGTTTGCCTCCCACCAGGCGACCTGTGCACTCACCTTGAAGTCGAAGGTGGTATCCCAGAAGGTTGAGGGCGTAGCATGTTGAAGCTCTGGACTACGTTGCTGCGTCTACTTGAAGTCTATTGCTGAGTGCAAAAAAATTAAATGCAATTACCAGGTAACCACCTTTTTTTTTTCTTTGAAGGTTTTTACTCCACTGTGACTGAGCCATTACCATACAAAGAAAAAAAGCTAGTGGGGTTGGATTAAGTTATAAGGACGTATGAAATTACATTTTTAAGAAAGAACTAGATCAATTTTGGACATACATGCTGTACACTCTATGAAATTTGGACCTGCCTTTAGTTAGTGAGGTCCTGACCATAAAACGTAGAGCTGAGTGTTTTTGCGACAGAATCATGACTTATGATTATTAAGACTTAGGTAATTAGCCTATCATGGAGCACTCTCCTTCGTGACTATCACAACGATATAAGGAGAAGGTGCAACATCCGCACATTAAAAAATAAAAAATTTAATTAAAAAAAATTAAACGAATAAGAAAAAAACAGCCACAAAGATCTTGCTTGTGGCAATGGTGCTAACTGGTGCACTGCCATGCTAATGGTAGCAGGTGAGCTCATAAAGTGATCAGGAAGCTACAGAAGAGAAATAAGGGCCATGTCCCACAAATTTATGTACAACTCGAGGTCTCCCCCTGCTGGCTTGTAAAAAGACTACAGCTTTCATGTTGGCTTCACCTTTCAGACCAGTTAGCCGGGGCCATCTTTTATATACAGATTATGCTGGTATGATATTTCTACAGTTGTTCCAGGTCCAGTGTTGTTAGGCAACAGATAAGTTTCATATTTAATTTTATCAGATAACCTTATTCTTAAAGCCAGATAATGTGCATTAATATTTTTTTTAAAAATTGCTTATCTATACATTTGAATCCTCTGGAAAATGTTCCCTAGCCTCACCCAGTTTGAGAAAAAACCTGATTAAACGTCTCTTTTAAAGAGGTCCTATTCAGAATTTCACAACAAACAAGTGATTTACATGAGCATTCAAAATGCTCAGGGTAATATTTTACGTCACAGGTGTGTTTATGAGCAGGCACTACGCTGACGCTAGCTTACAGACAGAAACTACACAGAGAAATGTCGAAACGGGCTCTCCGGGTATGTTTTGAGTACAAAAATGATTGGAAAGCCAAACTCTCAAAAAAAAAAAAAAAAAAGGGGTGTGGTCAGTGCGCTTCTTAAACTCATACCATCTAATGTTAGAATAGTGTAATGAAACTGTGATATATGACTCCACCCACCCAGGATGAAGCTGGTGTGGGAAAACAAGCGCCAGCAGCCTCGTTAGATTTTCCCTCTCATTGATTAATTGAGCCCCCATCTGCCCAGTCTGAACAGTGACTATCATTAAATTAGTTTTTGGTATTTTTTGTATTCGTTCATAACGTGAAGCCTGACATTTCAGCCAGTGACTTTGTGCTGTGCTCTTGGTCTTATTATAAACGCTTCCACACTTAAACCATAGCTGAAGCAGCTCTCACAAAGCCCAAGGGTCAAAGGTCATGTCCACTCCTTCACACGACCCTGGGTCAGCACTGCTGTCTGTGGAGGCTTTGTGAACGCAGCCCCTGGACTATAAATACATACGTGTAAGAGGCTCGCAGCAGTAATCTATAGTATATTCTCTCTTCTCTCTTTTTGGTATAGGTTTGGCTAATCCTCGGTATGAGCTGGTTGGACTATAGTGTTTTGATAATGTGCTTTTTCTTTTTCAAACGTGCTGCAGTGAGTTGTTCACTTTGATTTATTTTAGGGTTTTCTAACTGTCCAGGCCAGAATGAAGGTACCAGATGAAACAGGTATATCACAGAAGCCACGTAAAGGGTGACTTTTTGTTGTTATTATTACCAGATCAACCTTTAAAAGCTATCCTGTAAAGAAAATTTTAATATTTGTTTTAATTTTCTTTTCTGATTGCAAAGCATTATGGGAGGTGGAGTTCTATTCATGTGTGCACTAGCATTGCAGCAGAGATATTAACCCAACGGCGTTTGAGGTGGTTTTTAATTTGTCCACGTGAGGAAAACGTGCACTCTGAACAGTTTCTGATATTCGACAGTCCCACCCAACCAAAAAAAGTACAAGTGTGCGTGTGGAAGATTACATTAAAAGGTTTGGTCAACAACTTTTACATTTAGTTGATAAGCTAAAGGTGAAAATAGTTTTTTTAGGCTGTTGAAAAGGAAACTGATCAATGATTTGAGGTGCATAATCGTAGATTCATGGTTAGGATTCAGCTGTATGGTGCAAAAGTCTTGAGTAACACTAACCTCTGTATCATGCAAGGATAACTTACCAGATAACTCACTAAAAATTGCATCTTTAGGTACTTTGTTACTAGCAGCCAGTTGAAAAAAAATGGTTTTAATTTTTCTAGCTGAATCTATGAAAATTTGATAGACAAATAGTAATTTTGTCTGAAAGTCAGAAATAGAAAAAATCCAACAAAGACCTTACACAGGACCAAAGAGATGCATCTGAACCTTCAGCTGATCTGTCTACTGTTCACTGAAGCCTCATCAGAAATGGTCTCAATGGCAGGGTGGTTATCAGGAAAGGCTGAGTTATGCCAGATTACACAAGAACTGGATTAAAAATCAGTGACAACAGGTCTGATTGAGTGATGTAATTCAACGCTCAGAGAGATGTACACTAGCAGGAGTCTGCAGACATCTGTAAAACATGTTGGAGGCTGTATCGTGGTGAGTGGTTTTGGAGATCCTGTCAAAATTAAGACAGAAAAGTACCATCGGTAAATCATTCAATTGGCAGCAACTTCATTTTTCAGCATGACAGTGACCCCATAGACTGCCAATGCAGTAAAATCATACCTGGACAGAAAAACACACACAATGAAACACTATGATGGATGGATTGGCCTCCCCAGGGCTCAGTGTTCTTAAAGCAGTGTGGGATCATGTAACGGCAGCCAACATCCAAAGAAGAGCTTTGTCCTTCAAGAAGCCTGAAGAACTATTCCTACTTAAAGAAATTACAAGAAATCTCATCTAAGAGTTCAGGCTGTGTTGAAGAATAACGATGGTCACAACAGTAGTGACTTTAAAGTTTGTTAGAATCATACAAACTCTGTTTTTTTACTTATATGTTGTGTTTACATGTAGGTTTGCGTGAAAATCAGGTACTGTGCCTGTTTCCAAAATACAGAGATGAGAGATGGATCAGGACTTTTGCACAATACTGTAGTAGCCTGAAAATATGACAGTTTTGACTAGTGGGTCAAATTTTTGCCCAGAAAAAGGAAAAAAAAAACCTTAGTGGACATGTGGTGCTTGGTGGGACTCCACATTTGCCTAAATTACCTTCGTTCTGTACATTACAGCACTTAGTGATTATACAATTAAACATAGGCTTACTTTAATGTCTAATTATATCCTGCTTTACACGTAGTGTTCAGCAGCATTCAACCTAACCTTGTCCTCCATCTCTACAGCTATAGTAATCTAATTCAGTATCTGAGACTGTTCAGACTGCTCAGTACTACCGTTTGAGCATTTACCTGTGCTGGTTTATCCCCGATAACGACAGATTCTGAAAAGGGGACAGGGCTCAAAAGTAGCTTTAATGTTTTTGTTCTTGTATATAAACTTAATTAACTCAACAACTGCACTCTGCTGGAGGTTCACAACCGGACTTAAGAGCGGACGATGAGTCGACAGGTTCTTGGTTTTCTCCCTGAATGTTTAAAAAGAAAGAATAGGATATAGGGATCTGTGCCAAGGCCTGCATTTATAGACATTATTACTGAAGCAAAAAAAAAGCACATGAAGAGATAGCGAGTGGATTTGCAACAGACCTGGTCAATATTGACCTAGAATTTAAAAAAGAAAAAAAAAAACGAGGTTTGTATCGTTACAGAGGATGCAAAAATCTAGAGAAAAGTGTGCGCCAGGTCTGATTGTTCTGATTGTTTATTCTATGGTCGTGTTGTTGTGCTGGAGCCATAGATATACTCAGTCATGAAATTTGCCCAGAGTAGCTCGTGACGCTGCAGCGTGTTAAGAATGTAAAGCTGTGACTTTGACGATTTTGCTACTTCCTGTCTTCTTTAATGTGCTGACAGATTTTCCAGTCCTGGCAACAAAAGCTGAGACCTCTCATATCAAGTGTACCTTGTGTATCTATGGCTATTGGCTTCTAAGAAAACTTTGTTATGTGTTGAAAATGTGAGAAACGAACTATGTTGTATAGACTTTTTTGGTAAGGCAGCCTGTAAAGTAAAATTGGGGTAATATAATCTAGACAATGAAACTAAATGAAACGGTGTACTGCACACTAAAATCAACTGTAAGCAAGTATGCATGTAACTATAGCTAATAAATGGTGAACAAAACTGTCTATGCTGTACGGTACTTTTGTTTTACGTTCCATGCGTGAGTCACAGTCCTGTTTGTTTTGTGTGCCACTTTTGTTTTTTTCTGCCTCAGCCACATGTGAAGACACTCATCGCAAAATGTGCTAAGAAAATATCCCAAAATAGCAGTACATTACTGTTTATGTGAGACAGGATAGGTCCGAGCTGTCCTGTTGGGCACACCAAATTCTGATCTTGCCGTCTGAATGTCAGAGCACGACTCGAGACTCTTGAGTTGTGTGGTCGGTGTGGTCTTCTGCTGCTACACATTCAGAGATGCTCTTCTGCATAGCTTGTTTGTAACGAGTGGTTATTTGAGTTACCATTGCCTTTGTATCAGCTCAAAGCAGTCTGGACCTGACCTCTAAGTATCAACAATGCATTTTCACGCGGAAAACTGCCACCCACTGGATATTTTCACTTTAAGTGGTTGGCTGTGTGGAAAAATCCCAGCAGATCAGCCCATCTGGGACCAAAAACCGTGCCATGTTTAGAATCACTTGAATTACCTTTCTTCCCCATTCTGAGATTGGCTTTTAGCAGGTTGTCCATGACCATGCCTACGTGCCTAAATGTGTTGAGTTGCTGCCATATGATTGGCTGATTAGATATTTTGTTATTTCCAAAATAATAGTTAATTTGGATCAATTTAAAGTAAGATTTATTTTCTTTTTGTTTGGGCACGTTCAGTCTGCCATAATAGTAAACTGTTGAGATCCATAATGGGAGGATATAAGAGATTAGAGAGGTTTTTAGAAATTGATGGTTGTTTGGCATCCTGTGACACACATGATTTGATGGTTTCTGGTAAAGAGCATTCATTTCTCCTTAACATCAGGTCAAATTATGTGCATTTAAATTTTGTTACAAAGAAACAAACCTTACCAGCCCCTCTCACTAAGAGAATAAAATCTGATAAGAGTTATTCGGCAGTGTCTGTCATTTCACAGGAATGACGTAAATCCAACCATCATCGCTTTATGTTCTCAGCGCTGTGACACGCCCACCGCTGGCGACGTGTTTGGTCCCAGCGCCGTGCCGTTCTGGGCCATTGGCAGGGTGGAGGAAGAACCGACGGGTGCTGTTTTGGACAGAGGAGTCATTTGGGGGCACAGATGGTGACACAGCAGTGAAGGAAACAGAGGAAAAAAAGATGGTGAGAGACGGTTCGGTGGTAAAAACAACAAGCACTGCAGAAATGCTGTAATGATGGAGAGATATCTTTTATTTCAGACTAAAAACCTACAGCTGACCCGTGCTCAGAAACAGAACTGTCTTGATGATGGATATTCCTTGCCTCGTTCATTCCTTTTGGAACTTAATTTACGTCGGAATCTAATTTTGGAATCAAAGGCAGATAGGTCTATAAATAAAAAATGTGCTTGATGGAACCGGATCCCGGGATGATTTGCACAGACTGTATTTAAGAGAGGACAGGTGTTTGATTCTGCTCCTGCACTGTGATAAATAAATATTCACCACTGATTAAAACATCACCTTCTCTAAATGATATACATTAAAAGTAGTACATAGTAGTTGTGTGAGCTAGTGTTGGCATTATTTCTGTAGTTTTAGAGGGAGGATAAAGAAACCAAATACAGTTTTCAAGTGAAAAACTGTTTTTGTCGAGCTGCTCTGAGACCCAAACGGCTACAAGTCAAAGAATAACAGTACAGGTCCTTTAGTACCAAAATTATTCGACCCTGACGTGTTTTCTTATTTACAAGCTTTTAAAAGAATTAAGAATCACATTGTTTCAGTTTTTGCAAACTATCTGTTTCACAGACTAGTTCCTGGGTCTGGAAAGTGATGACTCTTTGCAAAGCTGCAATCATTCTAATCACCAACAGGGGGTGACACCTCCGCTTGGAAAAATGCACCCAGTTGTATATGACTCTATGAGAGAACAACAATTTGGCTTTAAGATCAGTGACATTGGCGGATTCGTTTCCTAGTTTAAGGTAAGGCAGTGTGATCTCGGTTTCCAAAATTTGGTTTCTGTCAGAGGGATTGATCTCCGTAACATCCACCATTCTCGATCTGAACGTCCAGATTTTAAACGCTAACATGGCAATAACACTTCACTGGAAACTTCTGAATGAGACTTCACTAACTACAAGATAAGCTAATATAAAGAAATGAAGACAATGCTGCTGTTAAGAAAGCCCTGAAAATCTCCCTGGATAACCTTACATACATAAATCATCTTCATCTTCTTGAACGCTCTACTGTCATATGACCTTCACAACAAATATGTATTTTATATTATAGTTGGATGAAGAGTGTGCAGCACTATCATCTCACAGCCAGACGCTCCACAGGTTCAAATAAAACGTCTGAACGGAGGCTTTCTGTCTGTTCGCCTCATGTCCGCGTGGGTTCCTCCCGCAGCCCAAAGAAATGCATGTGGTTATGTTAACTCATTATTCTAAGGCGGCTGTAGGTGTAAATGTGCCTTTGTCTCTCTGCATTAGCCCTGTGACTGACTGGTGACCCTTCCTTGTCTCCGCTCATCATCCTACGGTGGGTTGGGATAGGAATGAACCCCACAGTATTTATGAATGAAGATGTAAGCCCCTGCTTCAACAGTGACACCTTCAACGTCGACTGAAATTTGCAGCTCCCGACCCAAACAAGCTGAACGCCTTCTGGAGAAACATTGTACGAGACAAAGATTGAGTTATTTAACCACAATGACAAGAGGTATGAAGGACCAAAGGTGAAGCTTTCAAACCTAAGAACATTCTACCAGCTTTTGAGCATGGTGGTGGTCGCATCACGCTTTGGGCTTGTTTACTGTCAGCGATACTGGTACATTTCACAAAGCATAACAGGTCCTCCTAAAATAGACTTGCCAGCAATGCATTTAGAAGGCAACTTAGTAGCTAATGAAGCTAATGAAAAGTCTGCTGTGTATACCTGTGCTTTTGTAGCATTAAGACTTCTCACACTTACCAAATCCCTTGTCTTTGAGTGGGAAGGGGACCGTTTTTGTATGTCACAGTAGCTTCAGTGGAAATTAAATCATGTCACGTTTTTCAGGGTCACATGTATTAGATGCTCCATTTACAAGAAGAAAAAAAAATGAACAGTTCCTGGAAAACTTTAAAACACGCCAGATCGGTGACTTAATAACCTCCAGTTTTACATCAAGTCCACTTGTGAATCATCGCCTCGCCACATGGAGTAAGTCATCGTCACAGGCTCCAGTTGAATGTTAATCACAGTTTCATATCAAGCTCAGGATGTGTGTGCATGTTGAGTCAGACACGACAGATGCGGGAACATCACCACCTTCTGTGCGCTTGTTTCTCCCTCGAACACATGCACATACATCGAGGTGATTTGCAGCATCCTGCAGCAGATGGTGGAGAGAATGCTGTGACTCACTGATGGTGGAAGGGTGCATACAGAGTGAGGAGACAGTAAGGATAAGAAAATGAGAGAAGGGCTTTGCTTCGTGCTTGTTGCAAGAGAGCTGCTGTAATGACGTAAAGAAGCCCAGTGTGTCTGTATGTGTGTGGGCGGATGCTGCGTCTTTTCCCCTCGTCTCCTGACTGTGCAGTACTCACCTCTGGCCACACAGTGGAGCTCTTCGCCTCCATGTGGAGACCGCATAGAGGTGAGTCAAGGAGTTTGAACATCACCTTTTAAAGTCTCACGCTGTCACCCACACGCTAGCAGGCAAACGTGTTTATCGAGAGCTTAATTAAAGGTTAAACGATAAACACGCTCACCTGCGTCACCGATTCTGCAGAGCTGTTAATTATTTATCAAGACCCCACCCTTCAGCAGCACCCTCGCTACAGCTATTGTTGCCTCCAGGGAATACGCCAACCTATAAAGCTGTAGATTACACAATCTGGTGTTTCTTTCAGTTTTTCGGTTGCCACACACATACTTATACACGTTTTCACACCTTTCCCGCCATTCTGTCCCTCCAGGCTTCCTGTTTCCTTCTCTGGGAATGTCATACCTGTTTTTGTGTGCGTGCTGCATCTTTAATTGAAATCTGCCCCTTCTTCTTTCCCGATCCCTCTTCTCCTTGCCGGGATATCTCGCCTTCTCTGCTGTTATGCAAGCAGGGAGTGGTTTAATAATTCAGCACCATCTTTTCTTTTTTATTCCCAGGCTTTCCTTTTACACTACAGTGACCTGCAATGTTGACTCACACGCACTCATAATCCCCACACACACTCGAAACGACACCCACACGCCGATAATGTCACACAACCTACAAAACAATGACGTTACTCCACTCCAGAATTTTTTTTCCCTTTTTTATTCTTTTCATTTTATTTGGCAAATTATTCTCCACCTTTTATTGTTTTTTATTTTTGCAGTCTTTTTTTTTTCCATTTTTTCTCTTTTCATTTATTTACAATAGTAAAAATAAATCTTTCTCTTCAAGGTTTTACATTCGACATTTACAAGTGCAATGTGTAACATGTCCATCTTATAAAGTGCATTTGTACTTTTTAATCATGAGCCGACTGTGTTGCCGCACAAACCCGAGAGGAGCAAAAATCAAAAGAAACACAGTAAGAAATCATAGAAATCAAGAAAGAATGATTCAAGAACATCACATTAGGTCTCTGACATCACAGTATCGTTACCCAATAACACGCTCGGCTTGAGTGATGCTCGTGCACGCGTGCTGTTTCTCATCGGGACCGACAGCGTCGATGCGTAAAACCACGTCTTTTTTCTTTCCGTGAAGGCCATACTCGGTCCGATAGAAAATTAGCTCTGTAATGTTTTTGTTTTTTTTAAATCGATTGACAATCTCTGCCAGGTTGTAGGTTACAGAGGGGAAACATTATAAGCCTGACTGACAGTTTAGCTGGTCCTGCATATTTGCTGTAGGCACTCGCCCCAAACCCTGCTTTTTTCCAAAAAACACAAATAAACAGAACCTATATGTAAATGCTTGTGCTCACAAGAAAATAAAAGAGGCTTTAACAGATGGATAAGGAGACTGTATATAAAAATAGACACCCGAGAACCAAGAAAAAGAAGACTGGCAATGCTTTCCTTTCTACCGCAGCAAAGTGAAGGTTTGCCCCTGGTTCATTTCTACTTATTTACTCCCACCCCTCCTTTTTCTTTTCTATTCCTCTTTTTTTTTTTAATCTGCTTTCGGTGGGGACTATTTTTAGACGGCGCCTGACCGACTAGCTTCCTGCAGGCCACGGTTAGCAAAATGTTAGACAAGAGACAGAGACGGAGGGAGGTGGGTGGCAAAGACGGGCTGAATGGAAAGAAGAGGAGGGGGAGTAAAAGATTGATAGAAAGAAATGAGGAAAAAAGTGTGTTTTCTAAAGAAGAGGGGGGATATAGTGGCCGGCGAGTGAATGCAATGGGGAGGAGGAAAAAGTGAAGTTTTTTTTCAAACGGAGGAGGGGGTGCCTTTGAAACGACCTGCTCCCTTAGACACGACTCAGACAATATGACGTCACCGGAGCTCCGACTCTGTGACGTAAAACTGCTGCTCACGAACTCTCCGTCTGCCTGTCAATCAGTGCGGGTGCTTTGTTCCCCCCCTCTTTTCTTTTTTAACAAATGAAACCCTTCACTTTATTGCCATCTGTATCCGGATTTGTGTTTTCGTGGAGGCGAGTCTGCAGTAAGAGCAAAAAATATGTATATATAGATCGGAGAGATTTAATGGTTCTAGCGACTTTGCCTCTTTGCCCTCTGATCAACTTAACTTATATACAAACCAAAAAATAAGACACTAGAAAGTCAAAAATTATGGCACTTTTTTAAGCATATCCGACACACAACTCCCATCCCTACCCCAACGGAACCTTTGACGTTTGTTTATAGGAAGAACACAGAAGAAGAGGAAGAAACACACACTCACAACAGACTCACAACAGCAACCATGTCTTGTAACTCATGCCCTGATGAACATTACAAAAATATACATTTCTGTACAGCATTGCATAAGAAAAATAACACGCACACACACACATGCACTCACCGCGCTCACTTGTACGGTATTTCTTTTCTTTTTAAAAACTGAATTATAAGTCCTGTATAGCGGCTGACAAAAACCATTCTGCGTGTTTGTGTTTACAGTGAGAGTTGCTATGGTTCATTACAATTGGCTATGATCCCGGGCACACACGCTAAACCCACACACACACACCCGACACACACACACACATACACAAACACACAGTGAGTGGTCGCTCCACTCCTGTCCCAGGAATGGTAGACTGAGTAGTGGCATATTCACAGATGAGTCTTATTAATTGTTCAAACAACCGGTTGATGGACATGCCAGATGGGACAATTTTTAAAATACAGCTGGAATTCACAGCGACTGATTAGTCACCGCTGTGTTTGGATTTCAGCAGGCTTATTATATTTATATATAATAATTAAACATATATTAAAGGTTTTATGCAGAGTTGGATCAAAAGAACATTGTGAGTTTTGCTTTAGTTTTTAAAACACCCCAAACTCCTTAAATCGTACTTTGAAAGTGCAAAATTGAAGTCTTTTAATTTCCATCACAGCTTTTCAATTGGAGACTTAGGGTTACTAAATATTTCAACACACTGAGAATTATGCTATCCACTGATAATTTTTCTAAAAGAGATTCTATCTTTAAGCTTGGGTCACACAACAAAGTAATATTTTAGTGGTTTTATTTTCTTAAATTATGTGTGAAATGTGTAACTTACTGAGATGCCAACATGGTAGCGCTAGCTGGAAATCTGCTAATGCCAGTTAGTCACAATATTTCCTTCAAATTTTGTTTTCTTTATCTTTAATGGGCTGTTTACACCGTGTGCTATTTTGTTGTTTAAACTGTGTATAATTCTATTAAATAAACAGAGTTTTTGAAGGCGAAGGAAGTACTTGCCTATTAATAGCTAGCAAGCTTGTTAGCATGGTAGCTAATAGGATACTAGATTCATGGACATTAGTACAGTACTTTTAAACCAAGATTTCTACAACACCAGGCTTTAAAACAGGACTTCAGAAAACAATGGTTGGCGTCACAGTAACTACAATTATCGTTCATACGGTATAGTGTACATTTTTTACAGTATAGTGCTTCATTCCTTTGTGCTATCACAGTTTCTGAAGGTTTACGTTCACAATGTCTACATGTGCATGTGTATTTTGGTAACCATATTTTTTTCTATTCATTTTCTGTCCTCATGTAAATGGCATATTCGATCACTGAATATGGAGATTTCGAATATTTTCAGAAACCTAATTTCTTTGACTACACATGGACAAGAAAAACTGAGCTTTTGTTTCGCAGAATCTAAGATATTTGCCTTTACCTCCTTCCTGGACATCAGACTGTGGGCCATGTTATTGTTTGTGAGCTTCTGATTGGCCAACATTTCCATATGGTTGGGGTTATGGATATTGCCACCTGTTGTTTTGGCAGAACCTGTGTATCTGTTTTACATTACACTTAGAAAAATCCCTGTTTTAAAAAATATCCATGGACATAGACTAAATAATGTGGTGTTCGCTAATTTGAAAATTTCCATTGTGTGACTGAATTCCACAAATCAGATATGTCGCTGTAGTAAAGTTCATAAACCAAAATGTGATGTCTAGGTGGTTACATACATCTTCTACGCTGTTTATGTTTTCCTGTTTTCTTCAGCATAAGTAAGTGTTGAACAGATTACAATGGGAAACCCTGGTGTTCCTGTGCCTTATCTGGAGTCAAGACAATTTCAAATGTTGAATTTTTTAGATGGCCCTTACAGAGTCTAAAGCAAACAAAATCAAAATTCCTTTCCCTTCAATCCAGTTCTGCTTCATGATTCTCTAAGAGCTTTGATTAGCCTTTAAGAAGAAGGAAGATGAGTTTAAAGGCCACATCCGTGTTAGTGCAGATCTTCTTTTACTAACACAAATAAAGGGCCAAACTGTACCACTGGCAACACTGGCCGTCTGAAAGGCTACGTTCACACTGCAGGCGAAAGTGCATCAAATATGACTTTTTGGACCCTATGCGACCCAAATCCGATCATGTTATGACAGTGTGAACAGCACAAATCCGATATTTTCAAATCCGATCTGGGTCACTTTCGTATGTGGTACTGAATCCAATACATAGCCGTTGTTTTAGAAAGCGACTGCTGTTTGAACGGTCGTGTCGCATTAAAATCCGTCTTTTACGTCACAGACACAAGACAGGCGCCAATTATCAGCGCCGGAGAAGACAAACGAGAAAGCATGGCGGCGGAAACTGGAGATGGAGCGAGTCAATGGACAGAAACTGAGGTTTTGGACTTGATTAGCACACGGGGAGACGACTCTATTCAAGCTAAACTTTTAGGGTCATATAGTAACCGGGCTGTGTTCGCCATTTTTACTTCCGTAAACAGAGCGCGTTGTGTGCGATGTCTTCTTTTGCGCATGCGGGTCGCTTTGAGGGCTGTGAATGTTCACACTAGAGAGCGTTTGCTGTCACATTTTATTTGTAGTGTGAACAACCACACAGAAAAAATCGGATTTGATCAAAAAATTGGAATTGAGCATTAAGACCTGCAGTGTGAACGTAGCCTTAGAAACTGTACCGGATGTGACATTATCCTCACCTAATTTGTGACCGCTCTGCATGTCCCATCTAGCATTTCCAAACACATGTGACTAGGCAAGTCTCGCATATCATTGTGCATACAAGAGAACTGTGTGCCAAAAGGATCCACATCAGTTTCCTGTGTGAAATAGATTCATTCAACCCTCGTGCGTGGATACGTTTTACCCTCCCTCGCACACTGCTGCAGTTCACCGAGTGCCAAATTTCATCCACATCATGCTTCCAGCCTCAGAGTAATTGAAAATATTTCACTTAATAATTGATGCAGGTGGTTTACCATTAGGCAGTTCCATCAATGCAGTGGTTGAGCAAAAGAGAGAGGAAGGGAAGAGGTCGCACCGGCAACTTGTTCAACTGTTGGTTTTATAATTAAATTATCAAATTAGTAAAATGGCTGCATATAGATTTTATTTTTAGAGGTTTCTGTCTCCAGTAGACGAGCTAAAAATAGAAATGGAGCATTTATTTACTCGTTAGGTTTTCTGTGCTTTTTGGAAAACCCCGACCAGGCAGCCAGGGATCATATTTCTTTCCAATAAAACCCAATGTGCCATTTATTGCCTTGAAACATTTACGTTGAGTTATTCTGCAAATCTTCCAAAGCCGACCGCTTCTTTTTCTCCCTCCATTTCTCGCTTGTGGCTTTTTGTACACAGCAAAACACAGTTGGACATTATTACGAAGTACTTTTTTGTTTTTGTTGTTCCAATAAGGCCAAAACCAAACAAATAGAAATCAATAGAAGACACAAGAGAGTCTGCCGTTTCCAAAGGAAATCGTTGACAGAAACTCGTGCGGCTGTTGTTCTGCTAACAACTGCTGCAAATACAACTGATTGTTGCTTCCTGCCAAAAAAAAGTAGAAAGTACTTCTACTCTAAGCTTTAATTTACATCATAGAAAAAGAAAAAAACCTGCTTCTCCTGTGCGCCATTTTCAGAGTTTCATTGAGTCCATGTGTGTTTTTTTGCTTTCACGCCATAATGTTGTGATCTATTTGGTAGAAAGCGTTGAATTTTGGAAGTGACTCCCTGTAGCTACACTATCAACCTGCCGTTTTTTTTCCGTGCTGAGTCTTACTGTTGCAGTTTGAAACTACAGCCCAGTTTCCATAAACTATTTTCCCAAAGCCAGCACACCTCCCACACATGTATATGCGCAGCATGCCAGCAGCTTAGTCATTGAAACTCTCTCCCAGGTTGCTCTGAGGAACACGAGAGTGAAAAGTATCTCCGTAGATCGTTTAAATACAGATCGAGGTTGGCAATAAATCCCTTCTCCGACTCATCCTCACAGCATTCTCTGTACATTAGGCCAGCTCCCGGTACCATTGCTGCTCAGATGTTATTATCATTAGCTGGATTTACAGTGCATGATGCCCTTTCAGTGGGGAAATAACTTCATCCTGATTGAGTGCATGGCAGACGTGACCTGAGGTTGCGTTAAAGCACGTTTCGCCTGGCGTTTCTATTTCACGCCACCTCACCTCACCTCTCTTGCTTCTCATTAACCTGCCGAGCCTTCAGAGGTGGCCCGCAGCGGAACTGCACTGCTTCTTCAAGGCGGGGCGAGTCTGTGTGTGCGTGTCTGCAAAAGGTACCCAGCTACTGCTGACAGGCTGAACAATGGGAAATTAAAATGGAAGCCAGAGAATTTCTCGCCATATGACTTTTTTTTTTTCCTTCTTATTTTTATAGATTTTTGGCATTTCCCCTGAATCTATGACATACATCTATGAGTTTATAAGTGTAAGTGTTACAAATATTTGGCAATAACACAAAACATGTCCATTGCGAATTTATTTTCAGAGGTGCAAGCACAGAAAGTATGACTTAAAACATAGCGTAGCTGACCAAAGCTGCCCCCAATGAAAAACGACCTTTTCGATATGGATTGTGCTCAGCTCGGCTAATGTAAAATCAATTGGGCTGTGGAGCCAGAGTGCTGTCTAACTTTAGAGCCGCATGGCCAAAACAGCTTTATGGAGATTGCAGAAATACACAAAGGTCCTGTTCGCCTCAGAAAAACATCAGCTGCTCTCACCTTTCCCGGTGACCACGGGAATTTCTACTCATGACAAACACAGGGACAGAGAGGACAGGGTCATAGTGGCATGGCAGGACCAATGGGGATCATTTGAGCATGGCTGGAGTCATTTTTTAAAGCTTCTTTTTTGATTGATTGACTCCTGGAATAATTTTAAGATTGATACTGAGGCTGATATTTCATTTCGTTCATGACTGTGCATTATAAACAGAGTTTCCATCGAATATGTAGTTTAGCCATTTTTCTGGATCTTTAATCCAGTTTTTAAGGGTTTTTTAAAAAAAATGTTTCTTTTATGTGTCGAAACATCAAAGGACAACAGCAGGCTAATAAGATACATTGACTAAAGTAACGATTGTAGCTTTTGTCTGAAAAATAATTAAAAACTGTCCTGGCAGTGGTCAAATTAGGCTTATAATATGCTGGTCTTAAACAGTGCTGAACCTTTACCATAGTTGTGTCTCAGATACTTCCATACTTTGTATATCGAGCAAAAATGTGAGTATAAACAGAACTGCGGCTACCCAGAGAGTCAAAAAGTTGAATAATGCTACATTTACACTGGAAATGATTCGCTTGTCGCTCGTTGCTTTGAAGCTGACGGCTTGGAGGCATTCCAGGCTGCGTTTGCCTAGGTAACCTGCTAACTTCTTTATTAACAGGTCATAGTTCTCATTGGTACTTCAGTCACTCGCCTGGGATTTTAAAAAAGATTATCTCAGATATTATCTACTTTGCGTTGCTAGCAGCTGTTTTGCAGATAGTTGCTGACTTTTCTTCATTTTCTATGGTGTGTGGTCACTACGTCGACGCGAATCACTTATGTATGTATGCAGCTTAGGAGTAGGTATAATTCAGAAATTTCTCAGACAGCAGAAAGCTAATACATCATAAGGAACGATGTCAGGCCAGTGCCTACTGGCCAACTAAATAGCTAGCAGCAAATATTTATTTTGCACTTGAAGCACATGTGGCTTGGAATTCTTTACCCTTCGTACCCAAAATAGTCACCATTTCTGCTGCGTAATAAAAGAACAAGACCCCTCAGAAAAAAATCCCTACATCATTAGCAACAATGACAGGCCAGCTAAAGAGCAAGCAGAAAATCTTTAGTAAGCTTTGATGTGGTGTAGTTTTATTTACACCACAAATAATGCTGCTTTTGCCATGTGGTAGAAGAAATGGCCAAAACATTTCAGACAGCAAAATGACAGGAAGGGAATACATTCCAGGCAACAATGCTAGCTGCCAATGCTAGCTAGCTAGCTAAATAGCGTTCATGAGACCTACTTCGGTTTGCTTACATTTTTTTAAATGTTAAATCCATTTCTTTATTGCAGAGGAATCTTGTTGTATGTGCGGTCAGTGGCTAAGGGGGTATTAAATGTTCACAGATTGCAGCAGCTAGTGTGATAATCACTGTTATACACTGATATATAATATGCCAATATTTGGAAATTAAAAAATCTGAAATTCCGATATATATATGTGTGTGTGTGTGTGTGTGTGTGTGTGTGTGTGTGTGTGTGCCAATATTGTCTTCTCTCAGACATAAAATATAAACAGAGTTCTTTAACATTTGTTATGTGTAGTTATTCATTTACCCGTTAACGCTTTGCCTGTCTCTGTCTGAATCACCTGATATATTTGTGGTGTTCAAAACATGGGATGCCAACGGGAGTTGTAGAGTGCCCTCTGGTGGATAAATCATCAACAGCTGGTTGAAGTTGGAGTTTCTCCCATTTTCTCCCATCAGATTTTTTTTCATATTTTAATGTATCAGCTGTTTTAAACACCATTATCAGTAGATCGCCTAAAGGACGATTATATCAACCCACTGATAGATCAACCAGGCTCTGATCAATGTCCAATCATCATTTCTAATAAGTATACAGCTTGCTGTTGTCAATTTGAAATAACACTACCTTGTCTACTTTTAAACACTATGCAAGTAACGACATAGTGAAAAATACAAAGTGTATGGAAGTATCCAAACTGAGACATAAGGTTCACAGATGTTAACCATTGATACTAAGCATAAATGTCTCTTGTGTCACAATGATCACCTACCACTGTTAACGTTGTTCTGCATGTCTTTTTGAAACTGAAGCAATCAAATAACAGAAGAGTTACAGCAAAACCAAATTTTTAAATACCTTTATCCATCCAGGAGTGGACAAAAGGGGTAAAAGAAAACTCCAATCATGCTGGAATGCTCCTTCATGGCCCGTCTACATTTCCCCATGAAGAGGGTGTAAAGAACAGCGTAGCCTACTTTCCGGCGCTCTCCCTCCCCGCAGCAGAGAGCATTCCCAGGGCAGCAGCGTTCTGCAGTGGCGCTGTCCTTGGTGCTGAAGCTTTCTCTGCTTCACAGTCACGGCACAGCGGCAGGCTGAGAAACCCATTTTTCTCCAATGCGGAGCAGATTTGATTTCATCGCGCCAAGGACAACACATGCCAGCCTAAATATGGAAATCCCTCTATAGATTTTTCAAACTAGCCGGGCTTGTTTATGCATTCAGAGCTTGGTACATTAGATTTCATTTCGGATTTGAATGTTTGAGGAGGGATGTTGTGTGATTAGCTTCTTTTTTTTTCCTTTTCCCTGAAACTTGCACCGAAATGGCAAAAACAAATAATACAGGCTGTGCTGCTGGCATAGGGAAAAGTCTTAATGGGCAAGACTCAGCTACTTAATCTGCATCAGCTGAAGGAAACATTGTTCAAAAATGTTTCCAGGGAGGAAATATTCTCATTTTATTACCAGGAGAAGGTAGCTCATTATGAATTTTCAAGGTCGTTCCTTGTGTATATTTAGCTCATTGTATTTTTATCCACACGCCACTTAATTTCAAACACATCAGTTAAATCACAAACAAGTATTTTAAGACTGTTTCACTCCTTCTGATTGCATAACCATGCAGTGCTGCCCAGCCTCAGGACATACAGAGATTTAGCACATTTCTCTCTAAATCTCAGCTTCACATATATGCTACTCTTGAGAAACAGGCCTCACTTTTCGCACCCTAGCAGAGGGCAGTGGGAAAAGTCACCTGACACATCCCCCACCGCCTGCCCCAGCTCCCACAGCCATGATGAGGATACCTTAAACAGGCGTTTGCAGTTGGTTTCCACACCACCTCCATCCATCATTTTGGTTTTCTCAAGGCTACAAACTTCCTTATTATTTTTCTTTTTTTCCTTTTTTTTTGACCATGCTTCATCCTCTTCTCCATCATCCGCCAGTGCCACGCCTACAGCGGCCAGCTGAGTATTCGCCATCAGCCCGCCTGCCCCGATGTGAGAAGCAGAGGAAATCTCTTTCCTCCTCCCCACCTCTTGTTCCTCCAACCCTGACTTGACCTCAAGCATCACACTAAGGAGACACCAACCTTTCCTGCTACACATCACTGGAGGTCCTGGGTCTTAAAGAGAGGTTGGAGGGGACGCACCCACAGCAGGCCATCCACAGTGACTTCTGGATGTCCGGATTTCGGAACGCATAGATGATGGGGTTGATTACGGAGCAGCAGGTGGCTGGGAGGACCGTGGCGTAGGTGTATATTACGGGGTAGCTGGAGTCAGCCACGATGGAGTACATGGCAAACGGCAGCCAGCACGCCCCGAAGGCACACAGGATGGCCGACAGTGTGGAGACACCTTTGGTGGTGGAGATGGCCACAAACTGGTGCTGCACCGCGATCTGCTGCGCATGGCGGAAGGCGATTTTGCAGATTTGAAGGTAAAGCTGCATCATGAGGGCAAAGACCAATAGGAAAGTGACAGCGAGTGCCACGGCGTTGTTTTTAGTGACCGGCCGGCAGATGCTGCACGTGCTCTCGTCTCTCAGACAGTTCCAGCCCAGCGCCGGCAACAGGCCAAGCGTGAGGCACGACACCCAGATGAAGACCACCATTACGTAGGTGAAGGTGACCGTCCGTTCGGTGTGGTAGGTCAGGGCGTTGTAGAGTGAAAGGTACCGGTCAACTGTGATGGCGAGGATGTTAAAGACAGATGCTGAGAAGGCCGAGATCAGCAGTCCAACAGACAACAACGTCACGAACTCCACCGAGCTGTCGATCAGATAGGTGAAGACAAAGTTCAAGATGAGGCCCAGGCCGGCCAGGAGATCCGCCACAGCCAGCGATCCAATTAAGATGAACATGGGAGCGCGGAGCGTCGGCGTGTAGAACAGCACGGCGATCACCAGGGCGTTCTCGCAGGAGATGAGAGTCCCCGTCACGCAAAGCGCAATGTCCCATGGACTGACTTCCTGAAGAGCCACGGCGGTAGTCGCTGGCTGGAGGTCAGGGGTCACAGTTTGCACAACAGGTTCTGTCGAAGAGTTGGCGGGGTCCTCAACCAGGCTCCATGAGGGGGAGGAGTCGAAGGGGTCGAGGGGAGAGGAGGAGTTGAGGCTGCTACCGCCGCCGCTACTCATGGCTGCCGCCGCAGCCAGGGAGAGAATCATAGCTGGAGAGAGGAAGGAGGAAGGGAAGAAAGGAAGAGGTGAGTCAGGAAAGAAGTGGAGCAGAGGTGTGAGGCGTTTGTGTGCAGAAATGTGACGTAGCAGAAAGATGGGGAAAGGAAACACAGAGATGAGTTAAAAACACGATGGGAGAAGTTTTTGGAAGAAAGTGGAAGCGAGGACGAGAGGAAAGGCAGGAATAGTACTGCCAATTATGGAAGACTTGTCCCCGTGTGTGTGTTCACACCTGCTGATAATTACCTGTCAGCGTCGTGCAGGAGCTGCTGGTGACGTGCATGCCGGAGGGTAAAAGTGTGCGGTCATTTTCACGAGTTTCTCAATGGATGAATAAAAAAAGTCTGATTTTCTTATATGGTGTCTTTTGCGAAACGGCATGGCTGAGAACACATTCCTGCTCCTCCTCCGCCTCCTCCTTGATTCTCTCGTTTGTTTTGCCCTCCTTTCTCCATCTCACGTCCTCTTCCCCTCTTTTTGCATTTTGGCTTTAAGCAAACCAACACATACACCAAATAAACAACACTGTCTACAACAACAACACCAATAAAAACAATAACGAGTCTGGTTCGCTCCTACCTGACAGAGTCCGGACAACCAAAATCTTCACCGACTCTTTCTATTTTTAGAGCGTCTCTAAAAATGGTGCATGACGTCCTGGGGCACGACTGCCGTTCACCGGTGGCGTGTGTGAGCGCGAGCCCAGACACGGGCGCGTGCGCCCGCAGTTTTCATTTAGAAGCTGCTTAATTCGGATTCTGATCCACATATTTGCGGCCGCTGACGCTAATTTTAGCCCAGCAGCAGAGCAGCCAGCGCGCGCGCGCATGCACACCGACCGACACGCACACACACATACTCTCAGCCGCGTGCGCCAAAGAGAGACGTGGAGCTCCATTCATAAAAAAAATTCTGCCCCCCTCCTCTCGCACCTCCCACCTCAACGCCCCCACACACCCCTCCTCCTTTATTCTTCATCTCAGTCCTCCTCTCGCACGCTCACGTGCACGCGCGCACACCATCAATGACTGGAAACGTCCAGGGAAGGTCACCACCGTCACCACCACCACCACCTGCACCAGCATCAAAAGCACCGCAGCTGAGAGTGTGTGTGTGTGTGTGTGTGTGTGTGTGTGTGTGTGTGTGTGTGTGCGGGGGGGGCTCACATCCATGCGGTAACGGGGAGCTCGTGCGCCCCGGAGCCCAGCACACAGCACTCACGAGTCTTTTGTTTGTTTGTTTTTTGTTTTTAAGCCCCTGCCGACTTAACTGCACTGAGGGCAGGCTGTGTGTGCGCTTCAGCAAAGACAGAACAAAAGCTTAAATACCTTCATCGGTTTCATTCAGCTGCAGCAGTGCAGTCCCTGAGCCAGCGCGCGAGAGCGAGAGGGAGGGAGAGAGAAAGTGGGATGGATGAAGACCACGCCACACACACACACACACATACACACACATACACACACACACATTTACCGTCTCTTCTTCTTTTTCTCGTATCTCTCTCCGTCCTCCTTTATTCTCCACTTCACGTGAACGTGTT
>VUQR01035054.1:0-12743 GCA_015108515.1 Hemichromis elongatus | reverse complement strand
CCAAATTCACTTCTGTAAAAGCCAATATGTAACCCGAGTAATGCACACACACACACACACATACACACACATACACACACACACATTTACCGTCTCTTCTTCTTTTTCTCGTATCTCTCTCCGTCCTCCTTTATTCTCCACTTCACGTGAACGTGTTTTTAGTATTTTCTTCTTTCGGGGTTTCCCCCTCTCTCTCGCGCGCGCTTTTCCCCCAGTCAGCGGCGCGCGCTATATTCCTCCGTTGGCATGGTTATTAGCCTTCTGTCGGCTGCTCCGTCCTCGCGCTGCACATCCTCGGCCCCTCATTGGACGCGCTTGTCATTCTCCTCGTCTGACGTCAGAAGTCTCCGCTCCTCCAGTCACCGTCATCATGGTCTGTGTGTGAATCACGGAGAGAGGGAAAGTGGATTAACACATCGTCACCTTCACTGAGTTTATGTGTTTGTATGTAGGTCAGGTTTCACAGCTTCTTATCGCCATTCCTCGATCATTATTAAAATTATTATTGTTCGGGTTGAGCGTGTAACTACCTGTGCCTCAGAGTTGGTGTTATCTGTCCTGGACTTGGAGGGGTGACGGAGCAACACTGTGCATCACACAGTGACTGTTAACCCACTCAAAAGGACAGTGTGAGGCTTTGCTGCCTCCCACTTTCGGTTCTACGTCACCAGGTGTGCTGATAGAAAAAAACAAACAAACAAACAGCTACAATATGAAAATAAATAGCTCAAAGCCAATGTGCAAAAAGTACCTGCCAGTGTGTGTGGTCTGCACCATGACCAGTCAAACTGATGGTTGGTGCTGTGCATTACGAAGTAACTACATGGCCAGTTATAACTGATACCAATACCGATACTGATACATTCAACTTACAAAGGTAGCTTGTGTAGTGGTGATCCGTGTGTCAAGATTCATGAGTTTTACTTTCCCCAGTAAATAATTCATTAGCAGTTTGTAATCTACAATAAAGCATGTAGTTTGCAACTGGGTTTTTAACCCAGTGGGCTACATAGCGAACCTTAAGGATTAAATGAAGTATCAGTCATATTGTGCAGGTACCGATCCATACTATCAATACCTGGACATGTGTTTATGCAAGCAAGGCACCCCTATATGTAAATGGACTGGTTCTTATATAGCGCTTTTCTACTCTGACTGAGCACTCAAAGCACTTTACACAATTCATTCATTCATCCAATCACTTTTGAGGTTTTTTTTAGTGCTAAGTTTTAGTGCTAAAATTCATACACACTCCGATGGATGCATCGGAGAGCAACCTGGGGTTAGTATCTTGCCCAAGGATATTTGGCATGCAGACTGGAGCAGGATCGAACCACCAACCCTTCAGTTAGTAGATGACCTGCTCGACCATGTGAGTATGTGTCACCACCATGCGTGGAGGCAGTGTGGCGCTTATCAGCCAAGCTGGACGTGGGGCAGCTCTGGTTAGTGGCTCGGTCCCTTTGGCAGCACTTTGGCCAGTAGAATAGAAAAACACTGTTTAAGTGCCAGTGCCTTGCTGATATCTTCCTGTGCCCAGTAGGTGGCGTTCAAGACCACATGCGGAGCTACCCACTGCGGTGCCCCCTTGTGAAAACAGGGAGCAACTGAAAGAAGCTTTGATTGTCACAAAGCATGGGAAGTTTAGGACAGACCGGTCTACGTACACATTTGAGTTCTAACAATTTAATCTGCTGTGTTCAACCATCGAATTAACCATGGCACCTCAGAGACACCCTTCAACAGAAACTTAAAAGTTCTTCAAAACGTGTAAAGATCATGCTCATTCGAGTAAATCAATATGACAAATCCGTGAAAGAACGAGGCCTCAAAATTAGTCAAA
This sequence comes from Hemichromis elongatus, assembly GCA_015108515.1. NCBI lineage: Eukaryota > Metazoa > Chordata > Actinopteri > Cichliformes > Cichlidae > Hemichromis > Hemichromis elongatus. The sequence goes on along the minus strand of VUQR01035054.1, from coordinate 10,900 downwards.
ATGCTGCCAAAAGCGTGCACTGGGTTTAGAGCACCACTCTGACTTGGCATTTGTGTACCTTGGGATGTTCCTTGTGTGCAGCATATTTTATATATGCACATGAAACAGCTGTTTTGCAGCTCATAAACGGAACACAGAAGGGACTCACAGATGGCGTTGAAGGAACATAGACTGTAGGTCCTGCTATCAAGTCTTACCCCAATTTGGCATTCATGGTCAGTCACTATACTAGGTTTACCTACCTCTCTGACTGCAATAATGACCACAATTTACACAAAATCAACTTCATATTTTATTCAAAAACGACCTGAATCTAAAGACCCAGCACTCAGATTTATTAGAAAACTTTTCCTGGGACTTCTATACAACCAGACTTCCCAACCATGAGCTCCCCTCCCCCTTACTCACAAATTGCTGTCGCAGTCCTGGGTCCATCCCTCTGTGCCTGTCATGTTTCCTGTTTTATTTTGATAGTCTCTGTCCTGTGTGCAGTGTGTTGTTGTTGTTTTTTTTTTGCTTCCCTTGTCTCGTTAGGCCTGATTTGTCCCAGCTGTGTTTCCCTCCTGTCTCCCATCCCCGATTGCTCCAGTGTCTATTTAAGCCCTGTGTTTTCCTTGCTTTGTGTTGCATTGTACACATACCTGCCTGGCCTACTGGTCCACCTTTTGATCCCAGTTAGCTTTCTGTTCTTTTTGCTGTCCAGCAAATAAAGGTGAGTTCTGAGTTTGATTTTGCTATCTTGAGTCCTGCACTTGGGTCCTCCATTCCTGCCTGCTGCACACAGACCATGACAATTGCCCCTTTAAAGAATTACGTAGCATCTACCTCCCCATTAGCCTGGTTCTGCTGGCTCTTCCTGTTGAAAAAGGAGTTTTTCTTTTCCACTGTTGCCAGGTGCTTGCTCAAACCGTGGGTCGTCTGACTGTTGTGGTTTTCTCTGTATTATTGTAGGGTCTTTATATAAAGCACCTTGAGGATTAAACTGGGCTGATATTATTAGTGTATCACAGAACTGTGAGAATGAAATAATACAAAAATTCTTCAAATGTGCCCATTCTGGACATATCTTAACATTAAAGCAATTATTGAAAAATGGACTGCAAGGCTGTGTCATGATGACATTTTTGAACTTTTAAATACTGATATCCCCTTAACATCTCTTGGACCGCCTACTATTAACCACTTGATGCTGTAATTGGTGTGGTAATGGTAACCCCCTCCATGAGCCTGAATATGGATGCGTGATGCAAACCTCCTCCTTCCAGGCGTAATAAATAAATAAATAAGAACGGGGCTCATATTCTTCTCCACACTCACTTTGAGCTCAATTGGATCATCGCACCTTAAGTGCAGGAAACTCCCGAGCCGGTCCACAAGCACTGTGAAATGCTTTGCCTTGTCTTTGTCTCTTTTTGAATAAAATAGCAAAGAAGCTTGTGATTTCTCTTGACAGACACACACACACACACACACACACACGCTGCCTTCAGTTAAAGCGTGTCGCTTTCCCTTCTCTCTGTTGTGCACATCGTTATGTATGAATCACGCCGCATGATCAGAATACAGATGAAATGCGCGTGTGCACGTGTGTTTTCATTGACGCCCTATCCATGTCCGACTTCATTCATCTTTCCGGCAAAGCACCATGGGTAATTGTGAGCCGTTACATCATCTCACTGTTTTGGTATGCTTTGTAGCGCAAAGCTGGTGTGTCTGTTTCACTTTCTCCTTCCCTCAGTGTGTGTGTGTGTTTGTCTTGATCGACTCCATTTCTGCAGCACTCACACTTTTCTCGCTTCTGTGATGACAAAGCACGCCAATGTCAAACTGTATTACATCACTGATGCATTTCCAACATGAGGCTCTGTTCTTCTTCTCCTCCTCCTCCTCTACCTCTTCTAGTCCAGGCTGAAAGTCACCAGAAGACAGGCGATTCACATTGAGGAGATTGTGTTGTGTAACGTCTTGATATTTAGGGCAGTGGTGCCTGGTTATGCTTAAGTCTCACACATACTGGGATAAGGTAAACTGAATCCTTAAAAGTATAAAAACCCCAAACCGTGGGCTCTGTGGGGCTGTTAAAGACCAGGATGCACAGGTTTTTGCTGGGTTAAATCCCCAGCTGGGAACATCTCAGCAGTGAGAGTGGATGACTAATACTACTCCCACCCATTCACTCCCCTCCCTTCTCTCTAGGTCCCCTCACTTTCACACACACCTACACATCCCTTCACAAAACAGCCGCTGGGTTTCCCTCGAGCATGATGCTTAAAGAAAAAAAAAAATCGCCCAATAACTGCTCTTTAGTCTTCCTTTCCTTCCTAGTGCTTTTGGGAACATCAGATGTGCTGGGCTGACGTAGCGGCAGCACCAACATATCTGTAGTAATTCGCATCGCAGCACTAACGGCCCATCTCCACACAGCATCTCATCGTTAATTTAGGAAATTAAAGTCGATGGGGAAAATTTCAGGAACAGTGTAGTGGCAGAAACCATCAGACACTGTGATGAAACTGAGTCTCACGAGGCCCACTTAGGCAAAGGTTCCCTCTGCTGCAGAGGAGAAGTTTATTAAAGCTTCAGAAATCACCAATTAACAGCAGCTCAGCTTGGAGCCAGCATCAGCCCTTCACAGAGGTTGAATCACAGCCTCGTCTCATCTGTTCAGGGTAAGCTGCATGAATCAGGCTTGTAAAAGAAATCCCTTCTGATAGATGTGATTAGGAAATAAACATTTAGACCAGCGGAAGTGTGGAGTTTGATCTGGTGAGTACAAATCTGCGTAAGAGGGGGTTCATGGATGATATCTCAATGTATGGTTCCCACTGTGAAGCATAAAGAAGGAGCTCTAAGGATGTGTGAGTGGAGAGGCTTTTTCATTGACCCGAGCTCCATTAAGCAAATATAGAAGAGCCTTAAACCTAGTATTCTTTATAATGGCCACCAGGGGGCGACTCCTTTTACTTACAAAAAGAGGTCCAGCTCTATAGAAAAGCAAGCATCAGGTGAGACTCAATACAACATGATCTTCATTTTGTGAAGTGCTCAAAATTATAAAGCAGGGAAACGCTGTTATCACTAGCAGGTGGTGTTGTTTGTTATTTTGGGTTTTTCACTCCCAAGTCATCTGTGGTCAACGAGGCTTACTTTCATCAATTCAAATCATAACAACAATTGCCTCAAGGCGAAAAGACCCTACAATAATACAGAGAAAACCCCAACAATTGCATGACACCATATATCAACTAGTGCTGTGGTGACAGTGGAAAGGAAAAACTATCTTTTAACAGGATGAAACCTCTAGCAAAACCAGGCTCCGGGAGAGGCGGCCATCTTTTTCCCCTCACCCTGAAAGGACACCCCCATGCTGTGAAAGAGAGCAGGTGTAAAACAAAACAAAAAGTCAAACAAAGAAAGAAAACACAGAGATCCTCCCAAGGTTATTGTAATGACCTAAAACTATCCATTCTCTTCCGCTTATCTTTCTCAGGGTGGTGGGGGGCTGGAGCCTATCCAAGCGGTCTTAGGGCAAGAGGCAGAGTACACTCTGGACAGGTCGCCAGTCTAACACATAGAGACAGACAACCATTTGGACTCACACCTGTGGGCAATGTAAAGTTACCAATTAACCTGACCCCACTAATTACATGTCTTTGGTATTTGGGACGAAGCTGGAGTACCCAGAGGTAATCCATGCAAACTCCACACAGAAAGACCCCGGCCTGATGGTGGAATTGAACTCAGGACCTCCTTGCGGTGCTAATCACCTTGCCACCGTGCCACTGTGCTGAGACACAGAAACTGAGATTCTGGGTTCATCCAGTTTTCATGAGAATGCAGCAGCGAGGAGAATTTTATGGGTTGATCCAGGAGATTAAGCTGCGGGTAGCTGTGTGCGTGAGCTAAAACAAAAGTGTTGTTTTACATAAAAAGTACAAACAAACGAGAAGGCAAGACCACATTTTGGACAGGTGGCTGGATCCTGTTAAAAATGGTCAAAAAAAATTTCTTGGAACTGGTTAAATTCATAGAAATCTATCTTTCACTGTAAAACTTTTCAAATCTAAAACTGCACTGACCCAGATCTGATGAGCTGAAGCAATGACTCATCTCGACGCTGATCTTGTCGCACTGAGGGGTTCCTGCATCATTCACAGGCTGCGATGATTTCCCCTTGTTTCTTCTTGTTTCTCTTGAGCTAAGGTCTTAGGAAGCTGTTTTTCAGATTGAATCACACGCTGAATCACCAATGGCAAGCAGAAAAAAACATGCATTATTCAGCACGCTGCTGTAGGATTAAGAGGAGGACACCGACTTTTCAGGCCTACCAAATCCCTGCTGCACTGAGGCTGTGTGATTCGGTAGTTAGCGATGGCCCCAGGGAACCATAACTCTACTTTGATTAAAGGTCTCAGTGAAAGGTCAAGAGGGAGAGGAAGGCTGAAAGAGCACAAGAGAGCAAATTGATGGACTACAGAGAGCTTTTGGTTGATGGGAATGTAAATGCCCCTCTTCAGAGTCCAAGTGAAGCTTGAAGTGAATGGCTATACTGCTGTGATATCATAATGAGTTGGAATGACTGTGCTCTAAAAACATTTTAAGATAATTTCCTTCTTTACCTTTCTGGAGAGCTTGTAAAGTCTTATTTAGTCAAAACAAACAGCCATAAAGTAAAAAAGATGTTTCTAGTTATTATTTTTTTTAATTCCCAAATCTCTGCACCTGTGCGAGTTTAGACTTTATTTCAGCTTTATTTCCCCTGTGGATCTTTATGTTTCTGCTGCTATTTTCTTTTTCCATCCTTGTACTAGCCATGGAAGATTTAGAGACACAGGAAAAAATGGACCATGAGTTTGGGAGGATTTTATAACTTTTATAAAGGCAGAATTCAGACTTGCATCAAAAACAAAACTTTCTTTCTCAGAATTTTCTTTTGAAATTGAGCCTTTAACCTCAGAATTTAGATTTATTTTAGATTTCAAAATTATTTCTCAGTATTCAGTGTTTAATCTTAAATCCAAAAAACAGAATCCAGACATTGTTTTTATTTTTATTATAATTTGATCTCAAAATTTAGATATTTTTCGGGATTCTTTTTTCTCAGAAGTCAGATGTTAATCTCAAAATTCAGACTTATCTTGTTATTGTCACAGTCCTGGGTTGTGGACCCAGTGTTTTTGAGTTTTCTTATATGTTGATATTCGTTGTTTAAGTCTCCGTTAGTTTTCTTTTCTTTTTTTTTAATTTTGAAAATGACAGTGCAGCAAATACAAATAAACAAAACATACAACATAAAAAATTTAATTAATTAATTAATTAAAATAAAAAACCCTCATACATGAGGAGAGAGTCTCCTTTAGTTTTCCACGCTCATTTCTGTTTTCTATTTCTAGGTTGCCTTGTTATAGTTTACTATCTGTCAGACTGCCCTTCTGTCTTCATCCCCTGTGTTTACATCCCCCCTCGCCCTTCTCGTCATGTTTCCTGTTTTATTTTTAGTGTTACTCCTTATCATCGTCCTGATGTTCATTTGTATGTGTGTTTTCATTCTGTCTTTGTCAAGTGGTCTGTGTTACTTCCCCTCCACGTCTCGTGATAGCCTTCATAGTAATCATAGTTGTCACAGCCGTCGTTATCTTATTTTAGTTTTCCCAGTTTAGCTTAAAGTTTAGGTGTCGTTCCTGTTTTGCCTTCACTTTTGTTTAAAGTTCAGTTTCCTCTCACTAGTGTCTGCATTTGGGTCCTTTTCACAAACACACCGGCGTGGAACTCAGTGACTTTTTTTTCTCGGAATTCTGACATTAAACTTTTTTCATATTTTTTCTTGGACTTCATCATTTAATCTCAGATTTCTCACAATCTCTCTCAATTTCATCTCATAGTAACTCTAAATTTTAGTTCACTTTTTATAATTCTGTTTTTCTCAGTATTCAGGCTTTCATTTCAAATTTCAGATTTATCCTTTTCTCCGAATTAAAACATTTTTCCTAGAATTCAGACTTATTTTTCAGAATTCTGACTTTTTTCTCATAATTTAAAATTGAATCTATCAGTTCTCTATCACGTTAATAAATCAGTCGCCTCTGTGTGCATGTGTTCAGTTCCTAGAATTATCCATGTTCTGCTTTCAGGCTGGTTTGTGGACTCGGGTTTTGTCTGCCCTTCACTTGAATTGTCAGCCTTACTACTTACCTTACTGACTCTGGGTTTCAAGGGAGGTATATTACAATTTTAACTTAACTCTAACATCTGAGAAAATGAGTCAAAATTGAGAAAATTTAGTTATCAAGTGGAAACTTTGAGATAATAACTAGTTGTCATGGTCTGGGTGAGTCTGAGTAACTTTCCACTGCATCGGCGCTCCTTCTCTTGGAGGAGCCCTCTTGGCTGCTCCCTGTTCCTCACCTGATGGCAATTACACTGGCAGTTTTTACGACCAGCGCTTACAACTAATCTCCGTCAGATTGTCTATTAACCTATGTTAGTTTGCGGCCTCACGTTTCTCTTGTGCTTCATAGTGTGTTGTGCTTACCTCATTCTCCTGTCTTCTAGTTGGTACCTGAAGCTCACCTTCCAAACTTCATGATAATCATTCTTCGGGATTCACTCATACTGCCACTCTCATCTGCCTGCCTCCCTGCGCTCCAACGTTGCACTCAGTACTCACCCGGACCTTTGCCCCACGCCTTCCCCTCCAGCTTATCTCCACCTGCAAGCACTGCCCTTGGTCTGCCATACTACGTCCCTGTCCAGTCCCCACACCCAGCTGCCAAAGTATCCAGATATAACTTATCCTGTTGCCTAGCCCTTCTAGTTTCATTCTTCTACAGTAGTTTATGTTCCACATTAAATCTAGTTCGCAGTCATGGCCTAGGTTTGTTTATTTCTCCTGACATTGTAAATACAAGTTCTCTTGTTGAAACACACTTCAAGCCTCCGGTTTTTGAATCCGCACTTGAGTCCACCCCACGGACCACTGTGCCAATACAAGTCTAAATTAGGAAATTTTCATTTATTAGAAATTAGTAGAAATTTTCCTAATGTAGACCTAGTTTCCTAATTTAATTTTCCTAATTTCATCAGCTGAAGGCGTGTGTTTTTTTTTTTTGTTTTTTTTGTTTTATTATATGTTTAACTGTCAAATTTTGACAATCCAGATAACTACTTTTTGTTTTGTGGTTATTCCATGAGTGGGTGGTATTAATGTGGTAATGGTGTTTTTTGTATTTTATCTGAGATATATTAGCTGTAGTTTCTAAGTAAATGTAAGTAAATTGTTTTAAATAATAATAATAATTTTCAAAGTACGAATTCAGATGTCTTTATTAATATTTGGTAAGAAAATATCACTCTTATTTGATTGTAACAATTGCAAATGTAACCTTTAGCCACTGCGACACTGCTATGAGTAAAATGGCCACAAATCTTAAATTTGAGGCTTTTTAAAAAAAATATACTCTACAGATTCAGCTCACTTCTAAACCCCATTCATTTATTCACACACAGCATCACAGTTGTAACAATCTGTCATGCGCTCATATTTTGACTGTTGCACTTGATCCCTCACTTTTTATGCCCATCTGTCCACAAAGTGCAACCTGTCCTCTTTTCCTGCCTCCAGGTTTTCCTCAAACGTATCTGTCCATCCATTTATCAGTCACAGCAGTTGGACTCAGACCTGTGTATTTTAGTCACTACCCTCCAGTTTCTGGCTAGGGTCCTCTGGATGGAGTCCAGGTCATGATGACCAGCTGCTGCTCTGCTTTAATAGCTCTTGCCCAGATCATGTAGTCACCAGATGGCCTCTCACCTCTGGACACATGTTGTCTTCAGTCAACCAATCCAATTTTATTTTATTTTTTCTTATTTTTATCCTTCTAATGTTAAACATAATTTGCAGATATTTTTAGCTGTTGTCATGAAGATTATACAACACTTTACTTACAGCAGCTTTTCTTATTGTTAGTTGGACACTGTTTCCTTCAGAGAGGTCTCTGAGGCAAAGTGCTGGAAACATTCCTCAGAGATTTTGGTCCATATTGAGATGACAGGATCACACAGTTGATGGAGATTTGTTGGCTGCACATCTGTATGTTGATATTCCCTTCCATCACATCCTAAAGGTGCTCTGTTACAGTGTGATTCGGTGCCTGTGGAGGCCGTTTGAGTACAATGAACTCATTGTCAGGATCAGGAAACCAGTTTGAGATGATCTGAGCTTTGTGACATGGTTTGTTGTCCTGCTGGAAGCAGCCATCGGAAGAGGCTACACTGTTGTAAAGGGATGGATATGGTTAGCAACAACACTCAGGCAGGTTGTGGTGCTCAAAATGATGCTCAGTTGGTACTAAGGAGTCAAAAATGTAAGATGGAGGATGGATCAATGCTTTTGTGTTGTTTATGCTCGGCTGAGGGGGAGTAGTACCCGGTGTGGTCTTCTGCTGCTGTATTCAAAGATGCTCTTCTGCACACCTTAAATGTAACGAGTGGTTATTTAGGTTACCATTGCCTTCTTACCAGCTCAAAGCATCGACACAGCATTTTCTCGCAGAGAACTACAGCCCACTGAATATTTCTCTTTTCTAAAGCATCCTCTGTAAACTCTAGAGATGTTTATGTTGGAAAATTCAATCAGCAGTTTGCAAAATACTCAAAGCAGCCTGTCTGATACCATCAACCACATTCAAAGTCACACTTCTTCCCCCATTCTGTACTCAGTTTGAACTTCAGCAGGTCGTCTTGATTATGACGGGTTGGTTAATTCAATATTTACGAAATATTTACGAAATACGAAATTCTATTTGTTTTCCCTAAAATGTCCTGTGATCCAGAGCAGACAGAGTGGACCAAATGATTAAATATAAGCTCTGACCAGATCTTCAATCTTTTGCTTGCAAAGCTTGTGAAAGAGGGGAATAACAATCATCTTTTCTCTGGAAGAATAAAGGTACTATTTTAATTTTATAGCTCAGTCCTTACTCCTAATAGTGCATTTTGACTATCAGTCATTCTTAAAGCCCCACAGGCTGAGTTCAAAGCGCCTGCATGGTCCTACAGTAAAGAAATTAAGTAACTGATTAATGATTACTTTAAATAGCAACTTGTAAAAGTAGGTTTGCTTTTATTTCAGTTCACCCTGTAATCTTTTAAAGCAATCACAGAATGACTGGCAACTACTTATTCTTTACTGCAATTTCTGTAAAATGTCAAAGCGCAGCTCTGGGGAAGGATGAATGAGACTAAATCACATATAAATGCAAGATTTATTTAACAGGCTACAGAAGAAAAAATAAAAATATGAACATCAATCACTTCAGTATTGCCTGCCACTCTTGGCTGAATGGAAAATGCATGTTGTACAAAACAAAGGGACTCACTATGTAAGTAATCAGCACTGGAGTGTCTAATTTTTTGTGACGTTTAAGAGCATGAAGTCAGAAAGCAGTCAGTGAGCGGTAACCAGGAACTCACGCCAGGCCCAGTGGCATACTGTACACGTACATGGACGACACACGTAGACACAGTTGTGTCTTCTTGCCCGCAGGTCCTACTATTCCAGTCAGTTCATGTTAAGGCGACTTGCAGGACTGAATGTGTGTGTGTGGTCCCCGCTGTGAGTGATGTGGCTGAAGGAGTTTCCCGCAGAGTGCTACAGTGTTTTGTTGCAAGTCAAGAGGCAGCCAAGGACCCCAGTGTGTGTGTATGTGAGAGAGAGAGAGAGAGAGAAACTGTAAAACGCTGGCAGAGGGGGAAAAGCGAAGATAGACATAACAGGTATTGAGATCGATATTGCTCTCAGGAGCGAAGGGAGCCAGGGAAAATTACAAAAAAGATGGACTGAAAAGAATAAAAATCACAACAGGGGCAGACCATAAAGAGAGATAAATAAACAATGAGCGAGGCATGCAATCATACCTTTCTGCAAACTCCATAAAGTCAATAAAATAACTTATAAATAAAAATGGAGACTGTCTCAGCACTTACAAACAGCACACAAAGTGTTGTGCTGTAGCCTTATTGGCTGTTTTTGGGCACAAATACTGAAAATCAGGGGAAATGGCTTCCTGCAGGCATAGCTTTGTCTGTAGTCTGTAGAAGAATAAAATCAAATGTCGTGCTTTTAATGTCTTTGCACCTAAGGGCTTCTGTGTAGCTACAAACTGTGCGGTTATAAGGCACAGGTACACCTCTTACGTTCGATGTATTACTAACCTATATGCATGCAGATGCAGATGTCATTGCATATAGTCATGGTCATTGGAAAAGGTCGTTTTTATGACTTTTAGCACTGATTTGCCCTCATTTCAACATCTCTGTGCAACCCAAACAGAGAGAGATTCGTTAGCGTTAATGTACCTTTTTAATTGGGAAGACATCAGGGCTTTGTATCTGTGGGCATTTCTGGCTTGGCACTCCTGTGGATAAAATCATATCTCTCAAACAGGAGTTGCTGTGTTAAGTTGGGCTCGTCATTGTCCTCTGTGGCCCTTCTGCCATGGGGTGTTCCACAGGGATCTATTCTTGGGCCATTACTGTTTTCATTGTATCTCCTGCCACTGGGTGCGATCTTTCGTAAACATAAAGTTTCATTTAATCTATATGCTGATGATTGCCAGCTTTATTTTCCGTTCAGTCATTCTGATAGCTTCCCAATTAGACTCCTGCTTGATTGCCTTAGTGATGTTAAGTCATGGATGGCTCAAAACTTTTTAAATTTTAATGAACGTAAAACAGAAGCAACGCTGTTTGGCCCAAATCGTTCCTCTGATATCCCTGATGTTGACCTTGCTGCTCTGACGTCTCACCTGAAGAGCTCGATCACCAATCTTGGGTTAAAAATCGACTCTGCACTCACCTTTGATGGCCACGTGAATGGGGTGGTGAAATCGTCATTTTATCA
>VUQR01035053.1:0-14347 GCA_015108515.1 Hemichromis elongatus | reverse complement strand
ATGTAGAATTAGAATAAAATAACATAACTGTACAGTGCAAAATATGCAATAAAGAGACATATATGAAAAAAATAGAAAATAAGAGACAGCTGTGTTGTGCAATACCAAATATACAATATAGGAAACGGGTATGGATAAATAAATAGAAATGGCAAGGGTTAAGTGTTTAAATGTTTAAAGTGACTGTGCATCCGGGTAGCAGTACAGTGTGGTGGATTGATTAAGAAAGCGTATCGCCTGCGGGAAGAAGCTCCTCCTCAGTCTCTCTGTGTTGGTCTTCAGGGAGCGGAATCGCTTTCCTGACCTCAACAGAGACAACAGTCTGTTGCTGGGGTGGCTGAGGTCCTTCACAAGCTTCCTGGCCTTGGTCCAGCACCGCTTGCTGTAGATTGAGTACAGGTCAGGGAGCTCAGTGTGGATGATGCGCTCAGCTGATCGCACCACCCTCTGTAGAGCTCGTTTGTCCTGCATGCATATGCTTCATCAAAAAGGAAAGTTTCAAGCCTTTCCTTCTGTCTCCCGAATCCAAACTGGGAACTGGTTTCACAAAAGGGGGGCCTGGAAGCTGAAGGCTCTATCCTAACCACAATTAAACCAGCAGCCAGTCTTGACTCCTCAACCAGCTGACTGACTTCTCAAGGCTTGCCTTACCCTCTGCAGATATTCGGTGGTTACAGTGTTCCAACCTCTTCATGGTTCCCATTTACTTGTGGGGTTCTCAGGTACTGTGCTATCCTTGATGTCTACAATCTATATATTGCTTCTTGCTTGTGTTTATAGTCAAAGCATAGGTGTATTTATTTATTGTATTTTTGTAATCATATTATCAGATCTTTGGCCATATGTGCTGTGTTGGATTAGGTGAAAGGAGGATACTCAACAAGCCTCTCAGTGGAGTCCTATTGAACTTGGTTGACTTGCAGGACTCCAGAGGAAGCTGACAAATTTCGGTAGATAAAGCAGCAACAATGCCAGTAACTGAAGAAAAAATGTGGCTGTGGGGGAATTTTGATGAGACCATAAAACATTTGCAGGATTGTTTGTAATTCTGGCAAACCACCAGATGCGTATGGAGGGTAAAGTACATTCCTACCTTCACTGTGTATGATGGGAGTGGTACTTCTGACATCAAGTGAGGACCCAGTAACAGAGCATTATTAGTAGAGATTCCTGATTCTTACAATACACACTCTATAGAGGAGGCAGAGTCTGGATCAGCCATCACTGTGGCTGAGGTAATGAAATGGTACCCAGTGTTCTCTAAGGCTCACCCTTGCAAACAAACTGAAATGTGTGTTGTGTGTGTGTGTTTGTAAATTCAACTACCCTTGAGTTAACATACTGGAGGAGCAGAGAATGTGTTCTATCTCCAAGGTATATGCCACGGTACTGAGGAGAGTTCATCTATCAGTCAAACTTTGGAGGAATAGTTTTTTGGCCTGGCAGAGGAACTTTGAACTGTCGATTTTATCATCTCAACGATATTTAAGGTTGTGTGGGAGTTTGGTAAACCAGTCTATATTTGTTTTTTGTAGTTGGAGAAGACATGATTCAGGAGTATGGAGCCATTCTAGCCAGTTCTTGTGAGATATTCAACCACCATATAACCACAGTTATGCACGACCAGCAATACGTGAGACTTAGTCCTTGGTTTTTGTTGGCTCTCGAACTTTGTGATTGTAGTCTGTGAAAAGTTCTGGATAAATAATTTTTTCTTTTTTTTCACCTACAGTTGACAATTCATCGTGCTTAATGTGTCATATGAAAACCCATACTGCTGAATTAGATTTCAGTGAAATGTTTTAACATTGCCTGGGATTTAAAAACAGTGTGAAAGTCTTCTCATGTATTGCATTGGGTCTGATTCATTTTTAAATTCTCATTCATGCGTCAGCCCAAACTTTGCTCCTCCTCCCACTTTATCAGCAAGCGGATAGGACAGACGGCAGCCAGGAGGGTTAGGGGATGGTGTGTGTGTGTGTGTGTGTTCAATATAATAGGAGCGAGTGAGAGCGAGTGAGACCACACTAGCTTGCAAAGTGAAGATCTGCCTGGAGTCGCGCAGCGAGCTGCTGCGCTCTGCCTCTCATGTTCCCGCTCACTGTTGATCACTCTCACACACATTTGCTTTTGTAGCTGCTTTCTGCTTCACTTATCTGCCTTATATCTTCTTACTCTAACTTCTCACTACACTGTTTCCCTCCAGAGTGGAGAGATGAGAGGAAAGCTGTGGGATTGTGTTTTGTTGAGAACAATAACAGCAGCAAACGTTTGAAGAAAATTGCCTCTCTTGGAACGCCAGAGGGGTGGAAAAAGGGAAGAAGGAACACTGGCTAAGAGATTTTTTTCTCTTTTTTGCTTCTTCAGGGGCGCAGAGGTTGTCCTCCAGATAATGAGGATGATCCAAAGCCACACACATTGAGACTTCAAGACGGGCAAACTAGCTGGACACTTAACAACAGAAAAATAGCCCAAGGAGAAAGGAATTTAAAAGAAGGCATTATGAATGCCACAGAATACCATGGACTGATCCAAGGTTACCCCAACAGGAGCCAAACCTCAGGCAATTTGCCATTAAACAAAGACTTATCAGGAGAGGAAAAAGACTCATCTTCTGGATGTTATGAGCAGCTGCTTATTTCCACTGAGGTTTTCCTCACTCTGGGCATCATCAGTTTGCTGGAGAACATCCTGGTTGTTGCTGCTATAATCAAAAACAAGAACCTTCATTCACCTATGTACTTTTTCATTTGTAGCCTTGCCGTTGCTGACATGCTCGTCAGTGTCTCTAATGCTTCAGAGACTATTGTTATAGCACTCATCAATGGAGGCAGCCTGACCATCCCTGTCACATTGATTAAAAGCATGGACAATGTGTTTGACTCTATGATCTGTAGCTCTCTGTTGGCATCCATCTGCAGTTTGCTAGCAATTGCCATCGACCGCTACATCACCATCTTCTATGCCCTGCGATACCACAACATTGTCACCCTGCGTCGTGCCATGCTGGTGATCAGCACCATCTGGACGTGCTGCACCATTTCCGGAATCCTGTTCATCATCTACTCAGAGAGCACCACTGTACTCATCTGCCTCATCACCATGTTCTTCACCATGCTGGTGCTCATGGCATCACTCTACGTCCACATGTTCCTGTTGGCTCGCCTGCACATGAAGCGGATCGCAGCCCTGCCGGGCAACGCTCCCATCCAGCAGCGTGCCAACATGAAGGGTGCCATCACCCTCACCATTCTCCTCGGGGTATTTGTGGTATGCTGGGCGCCCTTTTTTCTCCATCTTATCCTTATGATCAGCTGCCCCAGGAACCCCTACTGCACCTGCTTCATGTCCCATTTTAACATGTACCTCATCCTCATCATGTGCAACTCTGTCATTGACCCTATCATCTATGCTTTTCGTAGCCAAGAGATGAGAAAAACCTTCAAAGAGATTTTCTGCTGCTCGCATGCTCTCCTGTATGTGTGAGCTGCTTGTAAAGTGTCCGCTGTGAATCCACAGCCTGAAATTTAAATCAAAACCTGGCCAACATGGACTCTGAGAGTACGATATCTCACATGTTGCCGGTAAATGATTTATTTGGGCACCCATCTTCGGATTCAGGTCGCTGAAGAGGTAGGTTTACAAACATCTTGTAACATAGCACATTGCTCTTCAGACAAGTGCTAATTTGTTTTGTAGTGAATGCCATTCATAAGTGCAATTTCAAGTTTGAAGTGACCAGCAGTTGCAGATTGCTTCTCTTTCTCAATCCGAAAATATTTTCTATTTATCTGCAGTGATTAAGAGATCTAACATATTGCTTGATGTTATTAACTTTGTATGTACAGGATTATAACACTGAAATATCGTGGCAGCATAGAACACAAATGCCACAGGAAATTAATTATATATGGCACATCTAATAGAGTACATACTGACTACAGACTACCTCCAGATTTGGGAGTGTGATTCTCCCCAAAACAAACACAGTATATTTACTGTCATCCAAGGCTTGTGTTTGTATTTTTTTTCATATGTCTACATATATATATAAACCTCAGTAAATTTCTTTCTCATGCACTCCATGGAACTGTGTCTACATCTGAACTGTTTTTCTCCAAGTTATAAACTAAAAATTTCCTCAAGTGGCAAAACAATCAATACTGAAATAGAAAAAAAAAGCTAAAATAGCTTATTTCAAAAAAGCTATTTTGAAGAAATGAGATACTGCAAGAGATTTTCTGAGCCATTCGTAGAGGATGAGAGCACTGAAACAAGATTGTTCTGGAAATGAGAAGAATACCAGCAACAAATACCACACCTCCCTGCTTTATTCACCTGCTGATTCCCATGTCAAGAACATTTTCTAATGCTTGCGCACAAGAATTTATCAATAGTCATTTGAAATTTTGGATGGCACAGCTGTAAAATATATATTTAAAAAAAAAGGTCAGTGTATTTCTCAGGCATAATAACATTTCTTGTTATGATTGCATTTCTGTATTTGATGCAGGGCAACAACCACAAATGAGAAGAAAACTGCTTAAACTTGTTGTTATTAATGATTTCCTCTGAGCAAAAAGCCAAAAAAAGAGCCTCAATGTGGAAACGATGAAAGTCCACGTATAAAACGTGCTGATTTTAAATCAAAGCTCCTTGACTTTGTGGCTTGTGTAGATATTTCTGTGAATTTGCACATGTGGGTCGTTCTCTCACTTTCAGCATGTACATGTGACTATAAAAAACTATTTTCATCATGTTTATGTAATGAGACAGACTAAACTGAATGTATTTTTATGTATGTGTTGTGTAACTTGTTGCTGCCTTAAATATGTTGCACTGTGACAAAAAAGAACAACTGTATCCTCTGTGACAGTATTTCACAAACAGATTTACTATGTAAGTGAATGCTATTTTAAATATTGCCTTATGTATTTGTGTCTTTTTAAACTTGAAGCTGATTTATATGCACATGAAAAAGAAGGAAAAAAACCTGTAAAAGCAGTTGTGTGATTTTCTGGCAAAAGCTTCGCCTGGAATTTGATTCATGCGTGCCAATGAAGGTGTTTGCTTGACCACTGTGTGAATCACTGCTGCAGAGGAGCTTCAATAAATCATAATGCCACCTCAGCCACAACTCTGTTTGTCAGCATTTCTTTGCAGTTCAGACTTTAACCTCTGTGCCAAGAGGACATCTTTGACTTTTACTTGAAAAAATAACTTAAATAAGGAGGAAAGACATTAACACATTTATTTCAGGCCCACATACACTTGTCTTCTCTGCAAGAAGCAGAGAGGTTTCACAGTCAAGAAGCCAAAGTTTGTGTGCAACAGAAGTTCCCACAGGGTTGTTTTCTCGATTATCTTGAATAATTTAGACTGAGGTAAACAAAATCTTTACTTAACTCTGAAAAATAAGTCTTCTGTGATTCAGTTTGCAGCCTTGGGCCACACTCCAAACAGCTGCTGAATATTGCTTGGGGAGAATAAGTGTTACAAATGGATTTCATTCAAGGTTTAATTAAATCCTAGCAGACATTTAGGATAGGCCTGATTAATTTATATCAAAGAAAATATTCAATCTGCAAGATATCAGGGTTGTTCTCTGTGTTTTTATGAAGCACTTTGATAAGGAAACATCATTTGTCCAAAAGTTGCTAAAGGGTTGAAAATGCAGTGAGTGGAATAAATGGAGAAAATCAGTTTAATGCTTCTGAGAAACACATTGGTATTCCTTTATGTATATATATGGGTGATTGCAGCATTTGCTTCTATTTTACATTTATGCCAGACCAACAGCCTCAGTTTAGCATATCCTAGCATATATTGATAGTGTGGGTTTCTTTCTAGAAAATGCATATTTTACTTCAGCACATTGGAGGAAAATCTCACAGTGGGTGTGCTAGCCCAGTGTTAGGTAATGCATTTGGATCATTGTTGTCACAAATTCAATACCACCGTCACACTGACATGGGTAATTTTTTTAGAGCAGAAAAACACCCAAAAATTTCCCAAAC
Source organism: Hemichromis elongatus (assembly GCA_015108515.1). Taxonomy (NCBI): domain Eukaryota; kingdom Metazoa; phylum Chordata; class Actinopteri; order Cichliformes; family Cichlidae; genus Hemichromis; species Hemichromis elongatus. Next base: position 8,330 of record VUQR01035053.1, on the reverse strand, counting down.
AGTTCATTATAAAACAGCTCTGATATTCATGGCATAAGTCCCATAAAAGTAGATTCTTTAAATGTCACTCTTTTACTATTAATATCTTCTTTTATTAACTTCTTTATTGCACTTGGCTTAGCACATGTGACTGATTATATTGCAACAGCCTGTTACACAAAGCTGGAATAAAGCAGCACAAAATAGATTATCTCTTCACCCTTACATGCTGGTGTTTCGTGTTTCTCTCGTGGGGTTTGGACTCAGGGACTAGCCATTTTGCAGTTAATGTGTTCCTGTTGGTACTGATTTTCAACCTGAGGTAGAGTGGTTTGCAAGTGACTAACAAGTTTCCAGGGTGGGAATGAGAACCTCCAAGTCTGAGGCCATAGTTCTTATCCAGAAACGAGGGAAATTGATAGTTTCAGGTTGGAAATGAAATGTCCCAAGAGGAGGTTTGACGTGTGGAACAGCAGATTGAAAGACAGATTGATGCAGCACCTGCACTGAAAACAATGGTGTGCCAGTCTGTTTAGGTAAAAAGACAGCTAAACCCAAAGGACGTATTAATCAGTGTTCCGGACCTTACCTGTGGATACAAGCAGTGAGTAATACTTGAAAAAATTAGATCACGAATACCGTCATCAGATATTAGAGCTAGGTGAGGAGCTCCAGTTGGTGCATCCTATCTAAAAGACCAAGCTTAATTGAAACTAATGTATTTAATTTTCCTGCAACAAACTATTAAAAGGTCACTGGAAATACAGGGAATTAGATTTTGTTTGGGACACTCCTCTGCACTATAGTTGTTGGAAAAAAACATTTACTTTTCTGTCATTTCATTTGTTATATATTACTTAAATTCGTTGGTTTACCATGTATGGTCATGGGGAGGTCTTTGTCAATAAGATAAGTTGTAAAACATTATCCAAAGCCTTCCATTGGGCCACATTGGAATGTTTGTTGGGCCCCCGGGACTTATATTTGACATCCCTGGTTTAGATAAACTCTCCCTCATGTACCTCACAATGGTTTGGTCTCCTGCCTACCATTGCCAAACACATTTACTTTGCAAACTCTGAACAGAGGATATGAGAGACATTGGTATTTATTTCTACCAATCAGTAAAATTAAACATATTTACTGTTGTAACCTGATTATATTATATTAGCTCAGTTAACTCACCATTAAATCTTAAATCAGCCATATAATTATGGGGCAGTGACGTCTCTTAATACAATTTTATGGAAGCTGAAAGTCTCTGTGCTCAGCATAGCCCAATGAGTTTTTAACCACATTTCAAGTGCTTTTATTTCATTTTTCATTGTAACAGAAGTTCTGATTTCCAATCCTAAACCTCTCCCCAACCATTGCCAACCCATTTTTAAAAAATCTCTTCTGAATGACAGAATAACAGTAACTTTTAAACAGAACAGACAAAGCGCAGCATGAAGATTACTGGGTTGATATTACAGATTTATGGGTAAGCAAAAAAACAGGACAGCAGGAAGAGCTGATAAGCGCAGACAGATATGAGAACAGAGCTTCATTGTTGAAGCCTTCATGAAGATGTTTCTCCATTCAGCTTTACTTTAAGCTTTACACTTCTTTTTAAAAAGTTGTTTGATTCTAGATTGGTATTAGCTTTGTTTTGTTCTAGATGAACAAAATAAAGTTTCTGCTTTCCTTTTTACTAAAAAAAATACTTTGCACTTTGTCTTTTAGTGTTGCTATAATAAAAAAAAAAAACTCAAAGAAAAACAAGAAACAGGGGAAAAGATGTTTTATACATATTCTTACTAAATAAAATAGGGAGCTGTTATTGTATTTTGTTGCCTTAAAATAGTTTACACAATTTATATCCTCAGGCTTTGTACATTGAACATTCATCAAAAACAGGAAGGCTTTTCACTTAAATTGTTAAGTGGTTGATTTATTCTATGATACACAGCAAGACAAAATTTTCCATTCATGCATTTGGCCCTAATAGACTTTAGTGCTCATGACACAGGAAGACAACAGATGGCTGACTAAAAAATGAATAGACTTTTATTAAAGATGAGCAAAGAGCAGTGCTGTCCTTTGAGATATTGCTTCAGAAACCGGTATGATATTTCTATGCAGGTAATTGATACTTCCAGTGCTGTATATTTTTGGCTTGATGGTTCCAGTCTGTTCTCATTCCCATGGCACAAAAAATATGTACACAGCTTATGTTTAAGATCAATTTTTAAAATGCGGGTGTAACAGGTATGACTTCACAATGCTTTATGAAGACACACTAATCAAGACTGTTAGTGGATCTTTATATTTATTTGTGGGGGGGGTTTCCTATAACAAACAGTGTGATGCCTTGTCTCAGCAGTCTGACCAGAAATGCCAATCTCCCTCTCTCTCTCTACCATCTCCAACAAAAACACTCTGTCATACTGACAAGTGGAAACTTTACAAACAAATTCTTTAACCTGAACTGCAATCTTTTCCTAGCCTACCCAAACAGAGCAAAGTGCAACATGCAATCTTCCCCAATATGACAAACGCCACAGTCTCCTGTGATTTATGCTTCTCCTATTTCTTTTTTGTTGACATTTTAGACACCCTGTGCACATGTCTAAAAAGGAAAGGGAAACAAGTACAATACAAATAATAACAGAATGCCAAATATATAGACAACTATAAATCTAGCCTCAGAATAGATAACAATTTTTCATGATCTCACATGTAAACATTTACATTTTATACAGGATCTTTGACATTTTCAGCACTTAGCAATTTTCCATTAGCCTTGCACCTTGAACGTGAGGGTTAGAGATGGTTTAACTGATACACACAAAACCAAGGACACTGGTTGTCATAGAATCTGTAGCTAAAACTAAAGGTTTCAGTTTATGCATAGCATGCTGATTTGTCTTTGAAGGCAAACAAAAGAAATTCGGTACAGAAAGCTGATTCTGAGAGCACACAACACGGTTACGGTTTCAGCCTGTGAAGCCTACTGTTGGATTCTTTTACCCATACCAACAATCTGCCTGTAAGCATCTCCTTTGCCTTTGTTTTTAAATCAATCCCTAAAATGCTCCTACCTGCCTGGACTTTGTGCATGCTAGTCCTTCTTATTGTTGAGATCACACCTACCACTAATTGTGGGCTAAGCAGTTAACCCTTGTCATTTAATCTATAAATTCCCTGTGTTTTCATCAGTTCAGTATTATCTTAAATTGCTTGCCACTGTGTTCTTAAGAATATTTTCAAAATTCACCAAACCTTTTTCTCAGGTAGTTAGAGTAATGCTTCATTTCTCTGGTTTACTGTAGACTGCAGTGAGAATCAGAATCCAGGTTTCGGTTGTATTTTATGATGCTTGAGAGAGTAATTCACCCAGAGTGCATCACCTGGCTGCCACCCATGCATCATGTACACGGTGCATACTGTGAGTCAGCATATAACAGAAGAATTTTCAGTGTAGATTTCCTTTTTACTATTAAATCATTCTTCACAGTTGATTACAAGTGGATAATAATCTTGTATTCCCATCCATACTCTCGCATTTTCTCCATTCATGTGGCCTTGAGGGCTGCTTTGCCTCAGGCCTCCTGGGGATATGTGCACAAAGCTGCTTGCATCAAATTGGTCCATGTTGACTCTCCTCTTGCCACCCCCGGTCACAGCAAATAATGCTGGAATTTATTTCTACATCAGGTTTCCTCTGTTAAGCTCAATTAATGCACTAAATTGAAGTGTTATAAATGTGTGGCGTCCTTGAAAATTAACCGTAATTGTCCAACAGAAATTTTAAAATTTTTTTATTTTTTCATCTTAATCCTACTAAAAAAGTGGAGAGTGAAATTAATATTCTCTATGACTGTTATCAGATGCATTCGAGCCTTCCATACAAGGACCCTCATTAGCTCAGCAATGATAAAACACTATCCAGTTAAAAAGAAAAACATCGTGTGACAATTACTCAGTATGTATTTATAATAGTAACCCCCTTTTTAAAATCTTATCTTCATGACTTCATACTGTGTAACTGTATTTATTCATCCCCTCTGGTGCATCTGTGTGATAATGAGAGTGGGGAGCTAATAGATGGTAGTCGCCATAACAACACATAAGAAAAAACTGAGTGGCTTCATTTGTTCTTTTCCTCCATTTAAAGCATCTAACTAGGTCCTATTTAGGTGCTCCTATGACCTCTCAAAACTGCTTTGATGATAAAAATGTTATAAAAGTAGACATGTGGAAAAATACAGCTTTATACTGTGAGTGTAGAAGAATACATAAAGAAGAGGTGAATCTAACAAACCTTTATTTGTCGAGTCTGTTGAGACAGCTTTTGGCCAAGGCTGGACAAGATGAAAATCTGTCAGGTGCCTTTAATACTTCAATACTAGTATTTGATGTGTAGAAATTTTGACATATTTTAATATGTAGGGGGAAAAAAAGAGGCTATTGTGATTTAACGAGGAGGTAGACTAAAGTCTGGAGGGATTTACTGACAGTACAAAACAGGTGCCCCCTGTGTGGGCTTAGACATGAAGCCCAAATGACATGAAAGTGAATAAAAATGCTTTTCTCTTTTACTCAATCATTAAATTATTCTTAGGTGTGCCACTTTGACTGACAGATGGGTGCTGTATTGTCTTGGCTGTTCTAAGGAGTCTGCTGTTCAGTTTCTTTGATACTTTCATTTAGTTTTCAGTCTCTTTCATTTTATTTTTGAAGCCTAATTTTATGTCAGTTATCAAGCCACATTGCTTACTAAACTTGCTGTTCAGAAGTCGTGTTGGTTGTTAACTAATCTTCAATAACTCCCTCATACAATTATTATCATGTCAAGTTTTAAAAAGAGAAGATGGTGACTAGCAAAGTGCTTTGAGTGTCACGGTGTGTGAACGGACTCAGGCGCAGACCAGGGATCCTCTGCAGAAAGACAATTCACGCTCCGACAGGATTCCAAACAAACAATCTCCTCTCTCCACACACGCTCACAGATTCGCAGGGTAAGGCAGGGTGCGGGGAAGGATGCTGATAGTACAACGATCCAGCGACAAGTAGTCCCTGCTGCTGTCTTAAGTAGAGCCCCAGATCAGCATCAGATCAGCATCAGGTGCGGAGAAGCCACAGGTGAGGAGATTACGGAGGCGTGGGCCAGGGGCGGGAGCCCGCAATGAGCACCGCCCCGGCAGTAGGAAGAAAGACAAAACAATAAACACATGTTGCCTAACACGGGATCGACCGGCGAGGCACAGGGACCATGACATTGAGTCCATCCTTTTAAACAGTGGTCCACAGACCAAATGGTGACATCAAAAAATTGATACAAGGTGAGAGAATGCTTGCACTTTGATTTTGATATCAGTTGTCAGAGTTCACTGGGAAAGCCCTGCCTGCCTTGCTTACCCTGAGAGGATTCCACTGTTATTATCTTATCCATACATCTTTGTATGTACATCTGACACCTAATTGAAAAAAAACTAACTTACAATCAATACAAACTATAGTTTCTTTGGCATGGAAACAGCCATGTATCTATTGAAAGTCTAGACAAATTATTGGATTTTGTTGCCCATTGTGAGGGAGTATTGTAGGTTTGGATGCAGTTTTGAAACTGCCCCTCTGTCTTTCTTGCCCACCTCATTCTTTAGGGGTGAAACACTCCCATGATGCATGTTTGACTTTGTAGGCCTGCTATTTTCTATAAATACCTAAAACAGTGTTTCTCTGGCTTCAATCTGCTCTGCAATTGCTTTAATCTTAGCATCATGAAAGAAACTAGTGGTGTCTACTGATTCTTCAATCAATCCTCTATAGTATATTTAGGACGGAATTACAAGGCAGATGTTCTGAATTTAAGCTTATTTGAGATTTATATCACTAGTGAATGCGTTATTTGCTGCTCAAATAAGTTTTTTATGGTCAGAGTGGTTTATTAATCAGACATGTTGAGCTGGTTTTTTAAATCAAATTAAAGATTAAAATGTAAAGTCTGATAGCATTATTTAAAATGAGGCTGGAGAACGTGAGTCGTCTTGACTACATAAATTCAAAGTGAGAAAATGTCCTTTCATTTCACTTTATGAGCACACAGATACAAGAAGAACTTAAAAGATTTTTAGAATAGAGAAAACAGGTTCATTCCTTCAGGAAGATTTTGTGATTAGTCTCAGAAAATTTGTGTTATATAATCTGCTGCTTTTCATAAATTATCTTGAATAAGAATAAAACCAACCGGTATTAAATCACATTTCCAGGATTTCTGACCTATTCTTCCATCACCGATAGCCCATTGATTTGGGAGACCAATTGATTTTTCTTCTATTGAGCCAACTCCATTCAAATTTCTACTGAGTGCATCCCCAACCAATACATTTATTATCCCAAGAGCAAAAGAGATATTGATTCATTGATTCAGAAACCTGTATACATTTATACACATTTATGTTATTTTAAAACTTTGAGTTTGAGAAGATTACCATTTTGACTCAAAAGTTTTTTGTTGTTCATTTTCAAACAACGAATTGTTTTTTTTTATTCAAAAAAGTACTTCATTTACTTTGTATTAACATGAGCAGTTAAATATATAACTAATTATTTTGGTTTTGAATAGAAATGCTGTTTTCCTGGATCATGGAATCTGCAAGTGTAAACCTTTCTACCTTTCACACATCTTGCTACAAATACCCACATGTATGCTAATAAATGCCACTGATTCAGTGTTTACTTTGCCAGGTGGGTTTTTCAAAGACATTCAGATTTGCAAATAGGTCTACGTGGACCAATGTCATCGAAAGCAGGGAAGTGCTAAATCTGGAAGGGTTTATTTTTCATAAAAATGTGTCAAGTTAACAAACAAATAACAAAAACTGTTTATTTTTCATTTTTAGGGACACGTCATCATACTAAACACAAAACAAATGTGTGAGCACATGCTGCATCAACACAGTCAATCAATATGTTATTTAACAGCACTGGGACTAATTACCCTTAAAAACAAGCTAAATTTCAGGAATGAAGTAGTAATTACATACACATGGCATACTCTGCAGACAGACAAGGTTAGAACCAAAATAACCTGCAATCACTGACCTTTAATAAAAGCTGAAAACATGTGAATACAGAAAAAAATAGAGGCATTTTAATCATTTTGGAAATAAAAACATGACAGTAGAAATGAAACAGATGATGTTAAATCAGGGTCATTTTTACATTTTGAACCCTGTTCCAGGAATTAGATTTAGGGAAAACTTGGTGAAGCTCTGGCAATAAGCAATGAAAACACTGAAGCTACCTAACACCAGCTTCTCCCCTGAAAGCTAAGGACTGCTCACCTTACCTATGGAAAGCACACACTGGATCTCCTCTTAGTGCCCCTACTGCGTCTACAATCAGGAATGCACAAACATCTCTGTGACGGCAACTGTCTGTCAAAGATTTATAAATTTATAAATAAATTTTCACATTTTCCTTTTTTCTTTGTGACCTTCAGAAAATGTTTAACATTTTGAACCCAATCAGCTTTCTTCTGCTGTTTAACAGAAGATACTGGTTGAACTAGTTAGACTATCTTCAGTCCAGCCTTCATCTTCACCTTCATCCTCTTCTTCCATGTTACTATCAGATTCTTTCCTGAGTTTTCCATCTCTATTTTATCTGTGACATCATTTTCATTTTGAGAGCAAACTACACTTTTTTTTTTTGACAAAAACTTTAAAGCAATCTTCTATCAGTCTATCAGCTTTTGACTACCTTCTGTGTCCTCTGTTTCACTTGCAGTTGTTATTTTTTCTTGAGTCTTCCCTGAACTTTCCTTCTGTGTTATTTTTCCTGTGTGTCCATCACTGTTTGACTTTGAACAATTTGTTGTACATTGTCTTCCTCTATAGTCCGCCTTTCCTGCACTCCAGCTGCTTTCTGTCCAACTTTCTCAGCAATTTGCTCTCCTATTTCTTTTATTTCAGTTCTCCCTGAAGCTCTGGCTCTTATTGTTCTCTGCCTCTTTTCTCCACCCAAGTTGGTTCTAATTTTTTTTTTCCAGGACAGGTTCAAACTAAATGGCCAAATTACCAAAGCGCCCAAAGTCACATATATATATATATATATAATAACCAAAATCATCCACTTGGACATTAAACTCTAGATTAAAGTCTTCATCCTTTGTATTTAGGATCATAAAAATTTGCCGCTAGTGTGAAACAACATGCTTTAACAGCGGTGAATGCAGCCTAATGACAGCTTTCTGATTTAAGAAATAATTTTTCCATACTGAGACAACTTTCTCACCAGTAATTCATCACTGATACATGGCGGGATGTTTGCAATTGTCACTTTTATTAGCTGGCATGCTTAAA
>VUQR01035052.1:3359-32754 GCA_015108515.1 Hemichromis elongatus | reverse complement strand
GGAGCTGGAGGAAGAGCTTGAAGCAGAGCGAGCTGCTCGAGCCAAGGTGGAGAAGCAGAGAGCTGACCTGGCCAGAGAGCTGGAGGAGATCAGTGAGAGGTTGGAGGAGGCTGGAGGAGCGACAGCTGCCCAGATTGAGATGAATAAGAAGAGGGAGGCCGAGTTCCAGAAACTGCGCAGAGACCTCGAAGAGGCCACTCTGCACCATGAAGCCACTACTGCCACACTCAGGAAGAAACAAGCCGACAGCGTTGCTGAGCTGGGAGAGCAGATTGACAACCTGCAGAGAGTCAAGCAGAAACTGGAGAAGGAGAAGAGTGAGCTCAGACTGGAGCTGGATGATGTGGTCTCCAATATGGAACATATTGTGAAGACAAAGGTGTATTAAAATTATATTATTTGTCAATTTCTTTCTCCGATGTTAACATAGCAGTGTTGGGATAGATATAAGATATGCATATTTAACATTTTTACTTTAATGTGACTGAATTTCAGACGAATCTGGAGAAAGCATGCAGGACTCTGGAAGATCAAATGAATGAGTACAAGACAAAGTTTGAAGAGGCTCAGCGCTGCATCAGTGACTTCAACATGCAGAAAGCAAAACTTCAAACAGAAAATGGTATATTTTTCCTTTACTCCAACCTGTGTGTATGATTGAAAACACGATCCACTTCACTTTTGTATAAAAGCGTTTAAACCTGAAAAACTCAATTGTTATTTTAAACCAGACAAGCATTTTTGTGTTCTTTGGGTCTGGACAATGACAATCTACATTTACCATAACGTAAGGTGAGCTCTCAAGGCAGCTGGAGGATAAGGATTCCCTGGTGTCTCAACTCACGAGAGGGAAAATGTCCTACACTCAGCAGATTGAAGATCTAAAGAGACAGCTAGAAGAGGAGACCAAGGTGAAATAAAGTTTCAGTGCCAGCTGACAGCACCAGACAGTTATTTCCTAAAAAGTGTCACTTCCTCATATAACTGTCTTTTAACAGGCAAAGAGTGCTCTGGCCCATGCCGTGCAGTCTGCTCGCCATGACTGTGACCTGCTCAGGGAGCAGTATGAGGAGGAGCAGGAGGCTAAAGCTGAACTGCAGCGTAGCATGTCCAAGGCCAACTCTGAGGTGGCTCAGTGGAGAGCCAAGTATGAAACTGATGCCATCCAGAGGACCGAAGAACTAGAAGAGGCCAAGTAAGAGAGTCTGAAATTTAAATAGATGGATTATTATGTAATTCCTAAAGAGACTTTACTCTTCATCTATCAGATCAGCTTTTTGTTTGTATTATGTTCCTACTAAAATGTAAGACGAACAAAAAGTTTGTCTGTTGGATGACCAAGCAGCCATTTGTAGCAGTTGAATTCACAGTTTATTTATCTACCACACAGCTGCATTTAATTAAACGACTCTGAATGGTGATTTCTTAAGGAAGAAGCTGGCTCAGCGTCTGCAGGAGGCCGAGGAGGCTGTTGAAGCAGTGAATGCTAAGTGTTCCTCTCTGGAGAAGACCAAACACAGGCTGCAGAATGAGATTGAAGATCTCATGGTGGATGTAGAGAGGTCTAATGCTGCTGCCGCTGCTCTGGACAAGAAACAAAGAAACTTTGACAAGGTGAAATACACGGATGTGTTTGTGACCCCCAAAAGGTCAATGGGCAAGGTGTTTCTAAAGTATATAGATGCTGTCTTTCATTGAGCAATGTTTTCAATATTGGGACAAGTGGTTTCATATAAGGTACATTCTCCTAGGCATCATCCATCTGGCAAATGTAGAGTCATTGCTGGCTTTTATTACACTGCAGGTTCTTTCTGAGTGGAAGCAGAAGTATGAGGAGTCTCAGTGCGAGCTGGAGAGTTCCCAAAAAGAAGCAAGGGCTCTGAGCACTGAGCTTTTCAAACTGAAGAACTCATACGAGGAAGCTCTGGACCATCTGGAGACCATGAAGAGAGAAAATAAGAATTTACAGGGTAGGATATGCTGGTGGTGTTTGTGCATAGGATCTTTAGACACACCATTAAACTTGAAAGTGATCCTAATCGCAGTGCTTGACATCCCATAGAGGAGATTTCTGACATCACTGAGCAACTTGGTGAGAGTGGTAAAAGTATCCATGAACTGGAGAAATTACGGAAACAACTGGAACAGGAGAAGAGTGAGATTCAGTCTGCTCTTGAGGAAGCTGAGGTACATAAATGTGAATAAGTAATAAGACATTTAAAAGTGAAGCTACTTGCCATTATGTATAATTCTGTACCCTCTTGTCCACTAGGCCTCTCTTGAGCATGAAGAGGGCAAGATTCTAAGAGCTCAGCTTGAGTTCAATCAAATTAAAGCTGAAATTGAACGCAAACTGGCTGAGAAAGATGAAGAGATGGAGCAGTGCAAGAGAAACCTGCAGAGGACCATCGACACCCTGCAGAGCTCTCTTGAAGCTGAATGTCGCAGCAGGAACGAGGCTCTGCGTCTGAAGAAGAAGATGGAGGGAGACCTGAATGAGATGGAGATCCAGCTAAGCCAGGCCAACAGGCAGGCAGCCGAGGCCCAGAAACAACTCAAGGCCGTCCATGCACATCTGAAGGTAAACTAAAAAAAAGTGAAAGAATTTTCAGATGTTTTACATTTAAACTGGGTATAAATTTTAATGTGAGTAATGTGATATCATTAAGGACTGCCAAATTCAGCTGGATGAGTCTGTTCGGGCCAATGATGACCTTAAAGAGAATATTGCTATTGTCGAGCGACGCAACAACCTTCTTCAGGCCGAACTGGAGGAGCTGAGAGCAGCTCTGGAGCAAACAGAGAGAAGCCGCAAACTTGCTGAGCAAGAGCTGCTGGATGTCAGTGAGAGAGTGCAGCTACTGCACTCACAGGTAAGATCTGTTTACTGCAACCACCACAGATGATTCACTGCATTTTTGGATTCAGATGTATGAATGCACTGCTTTTTCTAAAGTGCAGAGGGACAGTTTTTCTCACATTCTTGCATTGCATATCCTAACAACGTGCAGAACACCAGCCTGATAAACCAGAAGAAGAAGCTGGAGGCTGATGCATCCCAGCTTCAAACTGAAGTGGAGGAGTCAGTGCAGGAGTGCAGGAATGCAGAGGAAAAGGCCAAGAAGGCCATCACCGATGCTGCCATGATGGCAGAGGAGCTGAAGAAAGAGCAGGACACCAGCGCTCATCTGGAGAGAATGAAGAAGAACATGGAGCAAACCATCAAAGACCTGCAGCACCGCCTGGATGAAGCTGAGCAGATCGCCATGAAGGGAGGCAAGAAGCAGGTGCAGAAGCTCGAGGCCAGGGTAAGAATCACGAATGTGAAAAATCACCGGCCTTTCAAATTATCTGAGTGCTTTGGTCTATTATTTTCTTTATTTTTCTTTTAACTTAATTTAGTTTACTGTCTCTCAGTTGGTTATGTCTTTATTTTAATAAATGTACTTAATGTATGCAGCTTTGAACTTTGCAGTGGACCAGAGTATTTGTAGAAAATGATTTTTCATCCTTTCAGGTGAGGGAGCTTGAGAATGAGGTGGAGTCGGAGCAGAAGAAAAGCAGCGAGGCAGTAAAGGGAATCCGTAAATATGAGCGACGCATTAAGGAGCTCACATACCAGGTCTTTTTTTTAACTTATAAAATACTGTATCCACATTCAATGTTAACCCCTTTACCTCAGGCACACACTGTAGGCTTTACGTGCTAAACCCCAGAGTCAGAGTTGAGTTTTTACAAGCTACTGTATGTAGGAAGGTCTTTTAAACTTTTAGATTACATACTCTAAGGAGCTGTAAAGAAAAGGCATCTGGACTTCTTTAGGATGCTTGAAGATGTTTCACCTCTCATCCAAGAAGTTTCTTCAGTTCTAGGGTCAAATGGTGGAGATTCCCATATTTAAGCCTTGTGGGAGTGTCCCTCATAGAGGGACAATGGGCCCCCTGCTGACCCCCATCTGACCTCTGGAAATCACATGATAGGGTGGGGCCAGGTTTCACACAAAGCTCACCCGAAACCATCGCTGATTGAGACCCACACCTAGGTAAAATGTAAAATAAAAACCTCGATAAACTACAGAGGACTACAGAGTTGGGTAGGAATGTGAGCCATTAACATTAAAAAGTATCCCGCCGTCTTAGAGAGATGCTATAACGCATTACAATTGTAGTTTTACATGAATCTTACATTTTGAGCATTGCATTTGTTTTTATACTGGACAACGAGGAACAGTTCATATTCAGAATTACTGACAAAATGTCCTTTTCTCAAGAGAAAAGCATAAATTTGTATTATTCACTTAATCGTGGCTTTAACCTTTCTCTTCATCAGAATATACAGTAGTGTATTATTAACCTGGCCCTGAATCATTATGCTAGTCATGCTTTATTGGGTCTTTATTGACTGGGACAACTTTCTCAGTTTTGTTGTTGAAAGATCTTCGTGCAGATTCCCACCTCGGAGCTCATCCCTCTGAATGGTTTACCTGCCTTGTCCTGTTGTCTGAGTTTAATCCAATTCCCACAAGATCTCAAAGATTTAATTACTCAAGTGAACCCATCATCTTTCCCCAAGGACACAATTTCAACAAGATTTTTTTGAATATTTCCTCTGTATTCTTTGGTTTATCAATTAATCAGTCAGTTTCCTCTGGGCGTGTACACGATTATTTCAAGTCATTTCCTCCCCCTTTTAGCCCATTTCTAACTTCTGATTTTTACACCACTGATCCTGCAATTTTAAACCTAGAGATAGTTTAACTGGACTGGCATTTCTGCTACTTCACTCAGTTTTATTATATTTCATTGGCAGACATTTTAGCATTCATGATAATGATTTGATACCTTCATCTGCTTTATCTCTCTCCTAGGTGGGACACTTCAAAGGTCAATCATTGCACCTTTTCAGTTTTAATTTGAAGTGATATCAGGCCATCTGCTTAACTTTTTTACTATTGCTGTGTGAGAAGCTTTACTTCTCTCTCATGACTGTTTGTCTTCTTTTTTAGCATTTTCGAGTTTTGTTTTTTTTACAAAGTGGATTTGTTCAACTTTCCACCATCTCAATCCTGGCAAAACTGACGTTGTGGTGATCGGCCACAGCTCATTTACTAAGAAGGCCAGTCACTACATTTTCCCCTTAACAGACCACCTCTAAGAATCAATATCTTTGACCTCCATTTGAGTTTTAAATCTCACATCACCAGGATCACTGTTTCTTTGAACTGAGAAGTTACACAAAGCTTTTTGTGAACGTTTACCCTACTTTTTCCAGATATTCATCAAGAATTTTGATGGTATTTGAAATATCGCTGCAACTCTTTCTTAACTTGCATTACTTAGGCTACGTTCACACTGCAGGTCTTCATGCTCAATTCCGATTTTTTGATCAAATCCGATTTTTTCTATGTGGTTGTTCACACTACAAATAAAATGTGACAGCAAATGCGCTGTAGTTTGAACGTTCACGGCCCTCAAAGCGGCCCGCATGCACAAAAGAAGACGTTACACACAACACGCTCTGTTTACGGAAGTAAAAATTGCGAACACAGCCCGGTTACGATACGACCCTAAAAGTTTAGCTTGAATAGAATTGTCTCCCCGTGTGCTAATCAAGTCCAAAACTTCAGTTTCTGTCCATTGACTCGCTCCGTCTCCAGTTTTTGCCGTCATGTTTTCTCGTTTGTCTTCTCCAGTGCTGATAATTGGTGTCTATCTTGTGTCAGTGACGTAAAAGACAGATTTAATGCGACATGACCGTTCAAACAGCAAGCGCTTTCTAAAACATCGGATATGTATTGGATTCAGTACCACATACGAAAGTGACGGATTTGATGCGCTTTCGCCTGCAGTGTGAACATAGCCTTAGACGTAAGGCAGAGTAAGCTGGTAGCTGGCTGCTAGGCTTAGCTAATTTGAAATGCTTACCAGTTCACTTTTCCCCCCACGGCATCTACAAATTTACTCAGACACATGTTATGTTAAACCGAAATAATAAGTCAGAAGACACTTAAACCCTCTGTGATCAACATCATGCAATCATACTTATATTATTTTTAAGACAAAGAAAGAAGCAAAAACTCTGACACTATAAATGATTCCACATCATTGATCAAATAATTACCAAAATTATGTGGTGTGGGTTTCAAGCAAAACTACTCTGCACCTACTGGCAGTAAAAGTAACTAACTATAGAACATTTTTTAGTTTTGCCGTATTTTCTGTTAGTGCTGATATATTTTGGACTGACAATGTAGTTATTTATAAAAGGTTGTACAAAAATCACATCATCTTTGGTTCAGCTTCAGTCAAAGATAGAAATCTGAATGTTGTATGTCACAGTCCAGCTCACAGTCTACATATTTAGTCTGCCTCACCACTACATACTGCCAGAGAGAGAGAGAGAGAGAAATACAAACTGGAGTTTTGCCATGCAGCAAACTAGTGATTCACTGAAAAAGTGATGTGTCTAGCTTCTAATTATTCAAAGATAATTCTAAAGAACAACACTTAATATGTTTGTTTAATCCCCTTCCACCAAAATTTTTTTTTTTTCTTTATATAATCTTTTGCAGCGAAACACAGTAACAAATTCACAGCAGTCATCTCTGACAAACAAATGATGCATGGAAACTCTGCAGCATGCATTTCTGTGGTTGGGCTTTCAAAAAAGGTGTGAGTACAAAGGGGCTTTTCTTCCTGTCTCGCTCTCGACCATCTCAGGAAGCTGGTCATGAAGCACCGTTTTATCAATTTTTAAAAAAGCATGTAGAAAGACGTTATATAACCGTTACAAGTATCATCCATACAAAACAGCACAGAAAAGTAGGTAAAGTGCACATGATCACCTTCTCAGTTACACTGACCACTTTTATCACACTTATTTGTGGTTATTCATAGCTGTTGATGGAAGAGAGGTGTCAATCACTCCCCCCAACCCCAACTGGGCCTCTTTCTCAATGTCTTAAAATGTTTGCTACATTACTGACTGTAGGTATGCAGCTCTGGTATAGTGTGTTGTTACACACCTCACTTAGCACAGAGGTGGGCAAGTGGTTTGTACAAACTAATGATGAACAAATCATTAAATATACATTGAAAAATCTGTTGTTTAGCTAAAAGTATTCTCCTGAAAACTTCCTGTAGCTCTTCTCTCAATTCATATCCTGTTTAAGCTCACAGTGATGCCTTTTCTGAAGAAACGCCTTCAGTGGTCGGTCAAAGGGCGGAGAAATAGCGTACCGCAGCATTTGTCTGTAACAGTAGCTGTTACATGTGACTCTGCTTGTTATTCATATGAAAGAATTGTAGAGGGTCTTTAGAAAGTTCAATGAAACCTAAAAGAAATAAAAATGTTAAAATATTTTTAATAAATAGATTATTGTTTTAATGACACAAAATATCATGTCTCTATTTACAGCTGTAGAAAGCTGTGGTGGATATCTATGCAATGCTTCAGCCAAACCAAAGTCTTAAATCAATTAAATTATTATCCATCATGGATCATTTTTACAACCTGCTGAAACACTTTCTGGACAGGCACCACTTTCTCTAATCGACTGATTCAGTTCTGCATCCTGAGGACAGAAACAGGGCAAGTTACTTAAGCCAAAAGAAGAACAAGTACCAGCGTACAGAGTCGACGAAGCCATTGTCGTCGCATGTTTGAATAAATCGATAAAAAAAAAGCAAAGTAAACAAAAGAGCTGTGACTTGGAGACAAGACAGTACGGACTGAGTCCGACTAGGGCGTGTTCAGCCTGTGTTCTTATTTTTCTGCAAACAGGAAAGAAGTGCAAAAATATAATTTAAAGAGCACAACAATTAAATCTTCTAAGTGTCCTTTTTGTAATCTGTTTTTTTCTTTGATTGTTGCTTTTTGTTTTTTTGTGCACACGCTACTTGCACCTGAAACCCACAGATATAACTGTAGACACACTCGATGCATGACAACTTAGTCATTGCTGTGGTTGAGCTTTCAAACAAAGGAGTGAATACAAAGGGGTTTTCTCTCTGTGTCTCTGTTTTAATCTCAAGTAGCTGGTCTTGCGCCAGTGTCTATCTATTTTAGGAAACTAAAATAAAGCTATATAATTACCATGAATCATATTTAAATTAGAACAGCCTAGAGGAGCTGTTGAAGGGCATGTGAGAAAAGGACACACACTAAGACCTGTTCAGTCATGCTGGGACTAGTTTTACTTTGCTGTGGTTTGGTGTTTTTCCTGTGTCGTTGCAAAGAAATGAGAGGAGGTGCTGATAATTTACCTTACTCTTTTTTCTTTCTTGTTTGAAATATACCAGCTTTTTTTTAGCATTGTGCAGTAAGCTTGAATCCTCAAAGAAATATATTCAAATGTCCATCATTTAGCACAGTTATAGACTTTCACCCTGTCAAAATTAAAATGATTATTAATGTACAACATTACTATAACATGAACAAAAAAAGAACTATATAGAACAAAATTGCAGAACTATTCTGTTTACTTGTTGTTTTCAACTGAACAGAGCAACATTTGTCCCTGTATATGGGTTAAAAAAAAGCCCACTCAAGTGTTGTGTAGCTCTTGACTTGCTTTATATTAGATGAAAGGTGACAGTGAGCTCTGTTCTGAGTCAACAGCTTCTGTGATTGGCCATAGCATGGAGATGTTATGTACTGCTTTGCTCATTGTTCTTGACATGAAGAACAGCACTCACTGAAACCACGACTGAAAAGCTCAGAAGAACTTATTCAGACTCCTAAAACACAAATTTAGTCCTAACATTAATAATAGTTAGCAACTAAGAAGTCTGTCATGCTCTGGAGATCTTTACTGCTCCTGATAAAATAATCTTTTGGTTAAGAATGTTTTGAGTGTAAGCCTTTAGCTATTACCTTGCATTTGTCACTGGAACATAAAAAGATAAAAAGAACATTTAAAAAAGAATCCTTTGCAATTCATCCCATGTTTTCTCTATATTTATACCAGTGTCAGTGACTCAATACTTCCTTCCTAACGAGCTTACACACAAGGCCTCACTCCTGCCCTCACAGAGAATCTGGGTCAGAGTTCATGTTCACATTACTGTCTATGTGGAAAGGTCAGCTGTTCGATTCCTTTCTTTTCCCAGTGCTTTTATCCCTCTTTTGAATGGAGATGAGCCAGCCAAGGGATCTTAATCTCTTTGACATCATAGAAGAAATATATTAAACTTAACAGTAAAGAACAAAATCTCTCCAACTGTGGACCAAGCCAACAGTTTGGTAAATATGACCTGGGTGGGCATTAGAAATATTTCCTGCCACTTTCCTTTTCGTGCCAAATATCCTTGAGCAAGATACTAACCCCACGTTATATTTGATGCATACGTCATATGTGTGAATGTTAGATAAAAAGAACTCTGGTAGAAAAATCATAGATATAAAGAGCTTTGAGTTCTTAGAGTAGAAAAGTGCCATATAAGAACCAGCATTTACCATTGCTTCACGTGGACAGAAAGCCACGAGCAGACTGTGTGCACGCTGTTAGATTGGACTTCTACAAGTCTCGGTATTGATCACCTAAACTGCTTTCACACATGTTGGTGCAATGAATCAAAGTAACTGAACTAAATACATTTTAGTTTGATTCATTGCACCAACACACGCGTCCCCTTACAAACATACTATGTTACTTATATGGGACAAAAAAAAGAAGAAGAAGATATTTATAAGATATTTCATTACAAAAGGACTGAAAAAATTTGGTCAAAATTCCTATACAGTGATGCAGAAAACTTCCTTTTAGCTGCTCACTGTTGTACATTTCATTGTCCTTTGTACAGATGAAAGTAGCTGCTCGCTTTGTATAATGTTAAAATCTACTTGTATGACTTGTATGACATGTAATTAACCTGGTTGAATCCATCCATACTGTTCAATAAATCTCAAGCTTCATTAACGGAGGGACATAAGACAGGAAGTAAGAAAATAGGGCAGAGAAAAGCAAAAATCAGACCACAAATGATCACACCATGATAGACATGTTACAGTTATGGTTTATCCTTTCAGTTTTATATCTACACATAATAAAAACAACATCCCCAGCAGGTTTCATAATGAGCTAAATACAACTTCATAAGAACGTCAAACCATTTTACATTGTATCAAATTTATGTTACAAAAATTAAGCTAAAATGAAGAAGAAACACCTTGACTGCTTCCATAGGAATTAGAAGGAAACATAGCAGTCAGATAGAGAAATTGATCTCTGTCCAGTTTGCTAGCTCTATAAAACCAAAAACCATAGAATTTAACAACATGTTACTTTGTAACTATAGCTGTATGCAGAAGTCCATTTCATTATCAACATGCATTTATGATAAAACACATTTAAACTCTCTGATTTTATAGTACTAAATACAGGAAAACTGCAAAAACCCTACTATCTCTAAGCAAACATCAATTAGGTAATTTCATATGAAGGGATGGTAAATATGCCTAACCGTTGACAAAAGACTTGCCAGCTGTGAAGATCTGCTCCCTCTTTATACCTTTTGCATCGCTTTTTGTGTGTCCATCAGCTTTCATTGTGGTAAAAACAACAGCAGAAAACATCCATGTGTCCTTATTCTGTGGAAATAGAGTAAATATAATGTATTAGAAATCTCAAAATGTGGGAAAAAAACCCAAAAAGCTTTATTTTTAGTTTTAAGTTCTTTACCTCTTTTTTCTTCTGATCAGTAAGATTTTTCTGCAGGATATCAGCTTCAATATATAAGAAACACATAATAATAAATGCAAATGTAAGATGTATGGTGTTGTTTTTCATAGAGAAGGCTACAATTTGAATTACCTCTGCATTGATCACTGTTTTTCTTGATCGTCCAAATGAGGGCAGCTATAACAATCAGACTTGTAGCCAAGAGAGTGCACAGTAGAAAAATAATGATGCTGGCCATCTGCAACCACAGTCTGGTTTCTGGAACAATAATAAAAGTAAAAAATCAAGTTAGGTATGGGAAAAATTTAATTGTGTTTAATGTCACGCTCAGATTTGATTACTGTTAGATTGAAATAAAATTGAGTTAACATTTAATATTCAAACTAATATAGACTGGTGTTTAATATTATCATTCATTAATGTAACTACAAGTACCTCGACTATCCAGTTTCGTTCCATTTCTAAATAATATTTTCCCACATGTCGCTACAGCACAGTAGTAAACTCCATGATCAGTGGAGCTGATGTTCTTAGACAAGCGATAAACACAACTCTGCTCAGTCTCAGCTCTTTTCTCACATTCATGATGTCTGTTTCCATCGGTGTATATGATGCTAGGATGAGATGTATTTGCTTCCCTGAACCAGAACACATTTTGACCTCCTGGACATGTTTTTCTGTTAGAGCTGGAGAGGACTGAACATTGAAGAGTCACAGAGTCTCTTGGATGGACTGTTTTTTCGTTAACAAAAGTGTAGTTTGATATTCTCTGGGTGTTTCCTGTTTAATATAAATGTGTTAACAAATACACCATAAACTACTTATTGAATGATTGATGTACTGCATCTATAAAATGTGTCTTTAAAATAAAATAGATGCAAATTAAATGTAAAATCAAATGCATTAGAATTAATATATTCACTTACTCTGCTTACTGATTATGCTTTTGACAATTAATAAGCTGTTGTCATAATTGATACTGTGCAATTTTACAGACTGAAGCATGTGGCAAAACTCCATGATGGTAGAGTCACAATATTACCTTTTACTAACAAATACATCCCGGTCCATTTAGTATTCTTACGCCATTCTGTGGATCCACAGTGATAGATTCCCTCGTCCTCTTGATTTGTCTTCAGAATGGTCAGGTTGGTAAAGTGTTTATTTTAACTAATCTATCTATCTAGTGTATCTAATTTAATAGAAAACACACAGAAATCTAAAACATTAATTCACAATGAAACAGAAAAACCACCAAACAAACGGCATATATTCATGGAGAATACCAGAAAAGTATATTAAACAGTTACATCCTTGATGGAGAACAAGGAGTGTAACCCATAACACGATCATCTTGACATGTCTTTTGTTATAGACCTTGTAGCTATTTCACTGTTTGTAGGATGTACTTGATCCTTTTTTGTCAAACTGTTGCATAGATCTGATTGGCTGATTGGTTATCACAGAATATTTAGATCAGAATCACAGATCACAGAATGAAGTGAACTTCCTGTCACTTTGGTTTCATCCAGGTCTTAGAGGAGTAATGCGTCTGTTGCTTAGCCATTTTGTCAGTCATATTAAGTATAGTACAAGGCATTTTTAAAGGTTTTTTATGTTTACTATCCAATGTCCATGTTCAGCTGCTATTTTAATCTTCCAGCAAGTTCTCCAATGATTTATTTGTTATTTGTTTCTACTTTTTGGCAATGATCCATTTCAATATTTCTAAATAGACTTCATAAGCTTCTTTTTAGTCAAAACAATAAAAAATATCATGTTATGTAGGTATGTAAGTGGATTCAAGTCCTGGAAAGCTTTGCTTTAACTCACTACATGTTTTTATTTTCACTTTCTGCCTGGTTTAGGCAATAAAACCAGGTTAAGTCTTGCATTTGAAGAGACCATTTTACAAAACTAAAATTCCTTCAAATGCTGTTTCTTGTCTTACCTTAGTTATTGTGCGCCATGCTATTAAAAAGCAAATGAATTTATTTTTACACCAGTTATAGGTCACTTTAACTGGGCACAATGGTCATAATTACAGATGGCGCAAATTTGTTTTGTTGTTTTTGCTCTATTTAGTGAGATAAATAAACTAAACAAACATCAAATCAGTATTCTTTCTTTATTATATTTTATTTAGATTATTATTCACTGTCTGTCACGGTTCTGGGTCGGTTCGACCCAGCATTTTGAGTTTCTTACGTTTTTGTTTATTTTTTGCATTATGGAGTGTTTTGGGGTTTCTCGGGTGTTTTCATGTTCTATGATAATTATGATTGTGGTTTTGGTTTCGGGTTTTGTTGGTAGGGTGTGTGTGGGTTTGTTTCTGTGTCTAGTTTGCATCTTTGTGATTTGTTCTGGTTTCCTGTTTTATTTTGATAGTCCAGGTGTCATGTCAGTGTATCTTGCTTTGCTCCCCTCGTCTCGTTAGCCCCAATTTCTCCCAGCTGTGTCTCCCTCCTGTTTTCCATTCCCTAATTACTTCCCTGTGTATTTAAGCCCTGTGTTCTCCTGTGCTTGCTGTTGCGTCGTACCCTCATATCCATACCTGTGTGTTTCAGTTCATGTTTCTCGTGGTTTTGTGTTTGTTTTTGTGGCCAGCAATAAAACTGTGGTTTTTGTATTTACTTTCTGCCTCTGAGTCCTGCCTTTGGAGCCTCACCTCCACCCATCCATCCGATAGCCAATAGATAGCCATCCGCGCTGTCAACCATAAAATGCCCCCCCCCCACACACACACACACCTACACACCTAGTGTTCTTCTCCCCCCACCCCCTTTTTGCACAGTCGAGGAGTGTGTTCAGTTTACATAACTATGCATGTGACAAATAAAGAATCTTGAATCTTGAATAGATTCATGGTTTTTAGAAATCAAGAAAAGATTAGATACCTGTATTCTTTACCTGCATTTTTCTATTTAGTTTAAAGTCTATGGTGTTTGCAGCATGGTGGTGTGATAGTCAGTGCTTTTACCTACAGCAAGAAGGTTCAAGGTTTGAGTTGAGACAAAGGCCTTTCTATGGGGAGTTTGCGTACGGTTATACCTTACTTTCATCATCTTAGAAAATGGAAAGATGTATATTCACATTCAAACTTTATTTTTTTTTCCATTTACAGAAAAAAATGAAGCAAAGTATCATATATCCAGTGATATGGCCTTTTAGCGGATTAAAAGGAAATAGCTGATGTATTTGATCTTCTTTAGATCAAGCTCTAATAATGTTATGCTTGCCCCATGTAAGGCTGTACAGCTCCAAGCTTTACATTATCAGAAGCAACTACTAAGATTATTATTGCCAAGACCGATTAAAAGAGCATCTACACAGGAAGTGATAAGCAACAATGTAGATCAGAGACCATAAAAAATCAACTATATTTCATTTCAACATTTCAGGTGGCTACGGCTGAAATATTTGTTGATTACATGAAGGCAGTGGGTCTCATGTTAATCTTTTCTCAAATTCAAGTCAAGCGATTACCGATAGGATTGAAGAATACCACTGACTGAGAGGGTGGTAGCTACATTAGTGAGTTACCTAGATAAAAATAACTCTGGTTGTCCCAGTTTTTTTTTTCACAAAATAATAACAGCTGTGAAAAAGTTGTGATTTCACACTCTTATTCTCTTATATATTGGTCAACAAACTCAGTGTTGTACTCATTTCTGTTTGTCTTGTACATCTCATACTTTCAGAACAATTCAAGGTCATTTTACCTATAGACGATTCTGCAGTGATGTATGATTGAAAGCCAGAAGGAGCAGTGCCGAAGAATAAAGGAATATTTTGTGGCATCACTTGAGAGAAATCATCTAATTGTAATGCTCACCTTCAAAGAGAAGAGTAAAAAGGCAATGCCCTTATCATCTTGCAACAGGATGTTGATGTGGGGGAGAAGTGCCAACCTGAATGTCCACCAATGGAGAGGTTTTTGTTTGTTTTTTAAAGGCAATTAGCGGACTGCATTTTATGTAACTGTAGGATTTAATGTATCAAAAACCTAAAATTGCCCTGCCTGAAATGCTTTACAACATTTTCCATTTCCTTTGTTTTCTACTTTTTATTGGACTTGGCCAAAATACTAAAAGATGACTTGAAACATTGTCGTTAGATTTTGTCCTTGCACAAAGAACAGTTACAAACTCAACATTATCAGTGACAACCCACGCAGTCTGCTTGTCAGTTACTTAAGCGTTGAGATACACTTGCACCAGTAATGGTTGTGGTCACACTCTCTATCCTCTACGCTTACTTCAGAGCGGCTCTCAATGTGTCGCAAAAAACCCCCCCACAGATCTGATGGTGTTACATAAACACACTGACCTGAAAGCTTCTTAGTCAACAGAGATATATGTGCCAAAGTGACAGAAAAAGCACAAAGCACATAAAATGCTGCATCTCAAATTCAAGACTTAAATATTTGTACAGACAGTAGAAAGATTTAGGTAACAATACAAAATATTTAAGAAGCTACCCTATCTACAACTGCTTCTAGACCTTTGATAAATATAAGTTCAAAAAGTTTGAGTTCAATTAAGTCATTTCTAGCAAATCCATGCCCCAGTGCTGTGCCCAGTTTATACATATAGCAAACGGTAACACCTGAAAATACAGTTTAATATACAATATTGGATATAGGTTGTGATTACAAAGAAGCTTTTCCCACACTTTTTTATGTTTCAGCAAGTTGGTCAGACCATGCTTTATTTTAAAAAGGAAAGTGGAATAGCCTATAATATCAAAAAATAGACACAGAGAGACCTTAGTCATGCTGCAGGTGTTTACCACAATCTGTGTCTGCAGATAAAAAACAAGATACAGATTTTGTGTTTATGAATAAATAAAATAAAAAAAACACTAAGCAAATTAACAACAAGCTTGTCCTAAGTTATTTTGCTGAGGTGTCTTTATGCTCTTCTCTCACATGTTGTCTCTAGAAAGCTCACAGTGATATCTGTTCTGAGTTAACAGCTTCAGTGGTTGGTCAATAGGCAGGGAATTGGGCCACCACATCATTCATCTGTCTTTGTATCTGCTGCATGTGGCGTTGCTTGCTCTGTTCTTTTGAAGTTCAAAAGAACACTCACTGCAAAGACATCTGCTGTCTTTTGTATAGAATGCTATTGGTATTATCTTACACTTTCATAATAGGAAATACTAAAAGGACACGTGCAGTTCCGATACTACAGTTTTCTATGTGTTTTTTTTTCTAAGCTGCTAAAATCTTAACACAGTATCAGTGCCTCTCTTTCTAATAGACCCGACTGTGAGTTTAGCGACTACCTTTATGGTTTTTACTGTGCTGCTAAATACAAATAGACAAATTTGACATGATCTTGAAAATTTGTAAGTGTACATTTTCCTAAATATAGATAATATTTTTAAGATGTAGTTTAAGGTGTGGGTATATTTTGATTAACAGTTGTCCACCATGGATGTGCATTGTCCTTTAATGAGTGGTCCTAAAAGTTAGCAAGGGATTCATTTATAATTAAATGTTTTGAATTAATTAACTTGCATTATTTTAACTTATAACTTACAGCATTGAAGTAAATAATATTAAACAAAGCAAATTAACATCAGTTTCTCTCTCTCTCCCTCTATATATATATATATATATATGAGAGAATATCCATCCATCCATTCGCTTCCGCTTATCCTTTTCAGGGTCGCGGGGGGTGCTGGAGCCTATCCCAGCTGTCATAGGGCGAGAGGCGGGGTACGCCCTGGACAGGTCGCCAGTCTGTCGCAGGGCCAACAGACTGCGGGAAGCATTGTAACATGGGTGCCTTATGTCACCCTTCAAATAGATCTGATAGATCTGATGAATTTAATTCAATTTAATTCATTTTCAATCGAATGTTGTGTTTCATCATTTTTCACTCTCTGCCTGGTTAGATTTAGCCAGTAAAACCAAGTTAGATGCTAGATTTAAACAGAGCATTTTATACTCACAACACCTTAGTTTTCTTCCTGTTTAAAAGAGCTAAGCTTAACTATTTTTATATCAATACAAGGAGCTGTTAGAGCATATTTGAGAAAGGGACACACAGAGACCTGCTTAGTTATGCTGCAGTTCTCGACCACAATCAGATATAAATTCAGTGCAAACATAAGACATTCAGACTCCTAAAACATCGTGGTAATTCTGGGTTTATTAATAATTAGTTATAACTAGTCTTTATCTATAACTGACATGGTTGTACAGCATGAATCTCTATTTTACAAGAATTTGAATTTATTTTGTATTTCTCATACAGGCTACTAAATTAACACAAAGGCTCAGGTTTATGCATACACTCACTTAAATCTTTTAATGAGTGGTGTTAAAAGTTCTTGTATGCTTTTTAACTTCTTGTTAGTGATCATGATTTACTACAACTAGTAATTTCTCTCTGCCACCGTTACAAACCCTCATCTGATAAATCTCAGGGCAACACAGTGTAAAGTACCAGCAGACAAAACACAAGCTGAGCATCCAAAGTAGATAACTTTACAAACAATGAATTTATTGACAATTACATATTTACAATAACCTTATACCATTAAAGTGAACAGAAGTGAATAATAAGCAAACTGACATCAGGGTCTTCGAGGCAAAAACACAAACACAAAACTCCTCGCTCTTGCCAGAAAAAAAGTAGCACTAAGCTATAAGTTGAAACAAAATTACCATGCTAAGAATTTTTTTTATCTTAGAGCCATATTAGAATATATCATTAAAGAAAAGTATAATTCTACACACTTGCACAGATCTCACTTTACCTGATAGTAATAATATATATTCAAACATGTATGTAATTTCAGGTTCTGAATGCAGCTTTTGGTTGCTCCACAATAAAAGTAAAAGAAAAGAAAAAAGTGAGGAGAGAGTGACCAGAAGACTGTGTTCACTGCAGGTTTTCTGTCTGATTAGCATTATCAGCCCTCTGTATAGGCAGAAAAGGAGCCATCCTTTAACAGATTGCAAATAACAGATGGCCCCCCTGTTTTTATTTTATTTTTTTAAATTAAGGTTATTTTGGTGATGTTTGATGATGATAGAATAAGCTTACTTGTGATTGACTGAACGTGCTATTATAAACAGAAACAGAACATCCTCAGTGTTATGTGGGTAAGCGTGGTAAACAGATCTAATCCGGTCCAAAATTCATGGAAATCTGCTGCCTCTTCACGGCCTTTAAGTTGTTTTTATCTTGTATCATAGTAAAGACGACACCTGAAAACACTGATGTGTCCTTTTTCTGGGAAAATACAACAACAACAAAAAAATATGAGAAACACCAAAACCAGAAAAACTAGTAATACAAACACAACAAGTTTGTCTGCTTTATTCAACATGTGAACACTCCTGGTTTTCACGGTCAAAAACGGCCGATCATCAGAAATCAATTTGAGACACAACAGTAAGTGTAAATAATTGAGTTCAGTTACATTCCCTTTGTACGACAAACATACATACACACACAAGCACGCATGAATGCATTTGCACACACATATGAGCACATACACACACACATACAGACATACAGACACCTCCCCTGGCAGCCACTATGGGAACCATTGCCCAGTAGGGCCTCTCTACATCACTAGAGAACAGCTCTTACAGACTGTTGAAACATTGTTTCAGTAGCATCAAACTTTTTCTCATAGGTTTGGTATATATTGCTTTTTGGAGGCCTTGCTCACAGGTCGCTGTGTCACAGCATCATGGCAGGTCAATATACCCTAAGGGTGGCTCTTTACTATATATTTGATTACTAGACTGATGATGAGGAGAGAGGCCAGGAAACTGGCAGTGGGGATGAATTAAAGGAGCAAGCTGAAGATGGCATGGAATATAATCCAAACAAGAAATGACACAAGGAGGAATTCAGTGATGAAAAGGAAGGCCATGATGAGGCTTGACCAACTTGGAGGGGAGACAGATTTGCAAAGATAACTGGAGTGTGTGGAGCACCAGCCGCTCAAAAGTCAAACGTCACAGTGGATGTGCATCTGCTCGCTTTAGGGGATGCTGACCTTTCAGACAGTATATGTCAAGAAAGCAGTTTAAATGTAGCATAAAGAAATGGACAACATGCGATGCCAAGACAAGTCATGACTGGAACATGCAGGTTTGTACTGGGTCATCTGCAGACAATGTTTCTGAAAATAACTAAGTGAAGTCTGTGGTTCTGGAGATTGAATGAAGATCTCAAGGGACATAAAATGATAATTTCTTAATCTCCTAAACTCTTGGTCACAAGCCGTGTGAGACGCAAGTGCATTTTGGGGAAAATATTTCCAGTCACTTTTGACAGGGAACGCAACAAGTGTAACCTTATGTGACTATAAAAAATTTTTAATCATTCCAAAGCAGTCTGTTTTATCTTATTGCTTATTGTCAAAGTAATGCAGAAATTATGTTATTTAGAATCTGAATTTAAGGCGTCTAAGCTCAGCTTTTGGGATAAGCCCTAATGAAAAGGACAGTTTTGACTGGGAACAAAAAATTGTTTAACGCACAATGAACACAACATGAGCGATGCACTATTATGTAGATTACCTGTTGTCTTTTCAAATCACCATAGTTTTTCTCCAGGACAGCAGCTTGAATACAGAACATATAAATAATTAATAAAATTTGTGACATTCGTATATTTTAATAACTTCATAGACGGCTACAAACTTTGATTACCTTTGCAATAATCACTGTTGGTTTTCTTGATTGTGTAAGTGAGGACAGCAATAACAATCAGAATCAAGACAGGACACAGCAGAAAAATAACTGTAGGAGCACTCTGTGACCACACGCTGTATCCTGGAACAAAATTAAAGGTAAAAAAACTAAAGAAAAATAAAAAAGAAAAATACATTTAAGGACAATATAGATTACAAAATTAACCCTTTTTTTTTCTTCCAAATTTCACCTTCAATGAAATCACTATGAAACAAAAATGAGTCAATGGTAGCTACTCAGACAATTTTTTTTCTAAAATTCTAAGTAACAGATAAATGAAAACAGTACCTTGACATTCCAGTTTAGTTCCTTTTCCAAACAATATCTTTCCACATGTGGCCACAGCACAATAGTAAGTCCCTTCGTCTGAGGAGCTAATATCTTTACTGTACTGATAAACACAACTCTGCTGAGTCGCAGAGCTCTTCTGACATTCATGATGTCTGTTTCCATCAGTGTAGATGATGCTAGGATGAGATGGATTTGATCCTTCTCTAAACCAGAACATACTGAGACCTCCTGAACAGGTCTTGTTATTAAAATTGGAGAGGAGTGAACAATGAAGAGTGACTGAGCCTCCTGTAGGTACTATCTTCTCTTGAACAACAGAATAGTTTGATGTTCTCTGGCTGTTTCCTGTGTAATATAAATATTATTAACAAATGTGATCACAAAGCACACTGAAAGAATGATAGAACACATGTTTTAGTTATATAAATATGGACCAAATGTATCTTAAAGGTAAATTTAATACGATTTGAAAATATTTAAATTGAAAGCTAGTTGTTGAAAAAATTATTTATATAAGAATCACAATATTACCTTTTACTAACAAATAAGTCGCAGTCCATTTTGTATCTTGGAGCCACTCTGTGAATCCACAGTGATACATTCCCTCGTCCTTTTGGTTTGTTCTCAAAATGGTCAGGTTGCAATAATTCTTGTCATAACTAACTTCCCATTCTGAGTTGTTGAACTCAGGTGCAAATCCAGGTGCTGCAGATTCCTTCACTGTCCAAATTCTTTGCAGCTTGTCCCCAGGGCTCTGCTTGTACCAATCGACTCTACGGCTGAACTGAGTCTTAGGGAGGTCACACGACAAAGTTGCAGGTTCACCGAGTTGAACTGTAGTTACTGGGATATGTGTGTCTAATTGTAAAGAAAACATATGAAATCTAAAACATTAAGTTACAATGATGCAATGTACATGTATGTTGAAAATAACGTGAATAAAATAATAAAGCACTTACATCCTCGATGAATAGCAAGCAGTATGACCCACAACACATTCATCTTGGTATTGTCTCTTTTGAGTGACCTTGTAGAAATTTCAGTCAGTGTGGGGGGTAACATGGACTTTTTATGTCACACTGCCAAATGCATCTGATTGGTTATCACAGAATAAATATTCAAGTGCAGTTCCTGTCACATGGGTCTCATCCAGGTCTTTGATGAGCATTTATCCAGCCACTCACTCATTTTAAATATAGCATAAACCTTTTGTAGTTTATGTAAGAGACTGAAGCTTACTTCAACTTTCCATGCAATGTGTTAAAAGTTTACAATGGGATGTAGGGGGGCAATTATATGAACAAGCTTTACTTTCAATCAGGAGACTGACGTTTGAGTCTTTTTGCAATTATTCACTCCTGTTAAGTTTAGACAATAGCTACTTTTTTTTTTAGAAACCAAAACTATTTAGTTGGTTAATCACTTGGGATTCCATAGTGTCACAGTACCTGGTCTTTGACCCTGTGTTTCTAGTTTTCTTATTTTCTCTTTTTAGTATTGTTTAGTTTCCTTGTTCTTCCTGGTTTATTCATTTGTATTTCTGTGCCTCCCTGCATAGTTGTCTCATTCTTCTGTGTTCTGTGTTCCTTAGTTTATTACTCTTGTCTCTGTGCTCCAAGTTCATGCATCCTCTGTGTTCCCCAGTTAGTCATGTCTACATGTCTCAGTGTCTGGTCTGTGTTTTTGTGAATGTTGCCGATTTCCCATTTTACTTTGACAGCCTTGCGTCCTTTGTTAATGTTTCCAGTTTTTCTTCCTTCCCGTCTCATTATTTATGATTACTCCCAGCTGTGCCCCCCTCCTATGTCTCATTCCCTCGTTATCTCTCTGTGTATTTAAGCCCTGTGTTATCCTCTTCCTGGTGTTGTGTTGTATCCCCCTCAGTGTTGTGTGTTTCCTCTGTGCTTCTGATGAATTCCTTTTTTTTCTGTTCCTGGTTTAGTCTTTTTAGTTTTCTAGTGAGAGTTTTCTGGTTTAGTTTTCTTGTATTCAGTATTGAGTTTTGTACAGCAAAAATAAAGCTACATCCTTTAATTTATCCTTCTGTGTGTCGAGTCCTGCATTTGGTCCCTACATCCTGCCAGCCACACAGCTAAACATGACACATAAAGCATTTTACAATTTTGGAAAGGCAGTGTTCATGTATTTTCATGGCTAAAAGGACTTCCATTCTTTAACTTATGTAAAAGTAAAAACACAGGAATAAATATTTTTCCATACATACATTCCATACATCCTACAATAAGACATATATTATATATATTATAAAAATTAATGAGTATAGCCAAATGTTAACACAGTTAACAAGCATGCCCAAAACAGCAGTAAATGGGTGAGAGTGACCCGGTGTAGACAGCAAGCAAGACAGCAGCATCCGGTCCTACATCATGCACTGAGCTGGTCCAGTTGACCTGGCAGGGGGCAAACATCTCTGCAGGACAATCTGGCTCTCCCAAGCCCTGGCTTGTCAGCAGGGTGTCAGTTTTGTTGAGGGACCAGTTGATCAAATCCATAATTCTTTAGGTTTTAGAGAACAAGACTGAGAGACTCTCTGAGGGTTAGAGTTACAGGAGACCAGACAAGGAACTAAGAAGCCAAAAAGGAAAGATAACAGAGGAGAGGGTGAAAGATGCATCAGCCTCTGATAGCCAAAGAAGAAAATGTCACACTTTGAATGTTTATATCAGGGGTGTCAAACTGCAGGCCTCGAGGGCCATTGTCCTGCAGGTTTTAGATATCATCCTGGGTCAACACACGTGAATCAAATGATTAATTCATTTCCAGGCTTCTGGAGAACTTCAAGACATGTTCAGGAGGTAATGTAGCCATTTAAATCAAGGACGCATCTAAAACCTGCAGGACAGCGGCCCTCGAGACCTGGAATTCGACACCTGTGGTCTAGAACAACTATTACTGACTTGGGGTCTTTCCATCTATTGTCTTCTGCTTCTTTAAGTCAGCTGGCCCAGTCAAGGGGCAAGAACCAGGTTTGACATGTTGCAAGTCAGTCTCAAAGTTAATATATAAGATTGGCATTCCCTGTGACCTTTACACCTATAGTTTTTCACACTCTGGGCTTTTGTTGGTTATAGTACTAATGCTTCAAAATGGGATTGCACTGTCTAATAACCAGTGTCAAAATGGATATGCCTATCGTCAGTTTTTGAATATTGCTGTTCCCTTTCACACCACATTAGAATACAAATTTCTATCTGCAAAAAGCTTTTTGACCACCAAAAAAGAAAAAAAAGAGACGTTAGCATGATTTCACTGCAGAGAATATTTGGCATCTATTCCAAACACTGCAGGACTTCTTATTGAACTGGTGACTTCTACTGGACAATCATGCATATCATTTACTACCATCTTATCCTAATGCAGGCCTCCTCTTCTGTCACACCTCTGCATGTCCTTCTTCAAACTACTCAACAGTAAACTCCACCTACTTCACCCTCCCTGCAATTTATTCTTCACCTCTTTTGTGCACTCTCTGATCCTAGGTATTTAAACTCACCGACCTTCACCACTTCTGCCTTGCACTTCTCATTTCTACTATTTCTATCCCTCTGTCACTGCTGGCACATCTGTTCTCATACTTTACCTGCACCACCGTCACATACTTGCATTTTGAAAACTTGGAGAACCGTTAAAATGTTTCCAGGTCCTGATATTACACATTGCCATTTACTGTCATGTCACATCTGTAGTTTTTTTTTTTTTTTTTTTTTTTTTTTTTTTTTTTTTTTTTTTTTTTTAATTAAAAGATGAATTCAAAAATCAACTTGAAGAGATTTACAAAAATGACTCATTAATCATGAGAATTTCACAAATCGTTGCCAAAGACAAAATCTACAGAGGGATCCATTTGTTGAAGTGCAGGTTCATTTTTCTCCTCAACCCCTATGCCTTTGTTCGCCCTTTTCTCCTTCGTCTCCTGCCCTCTGATCCTCTCCTTCCACGGTGCTGTTCTCCCCCAAATTTCCTTTTCTAGCCTTTCATTCTATCTCTCTCTTTTTCTCTCTCTTTCCATCTGGTGTCTCTCTATGAGCATTAATCAGTGCTCAAGCACCATGACCAAAACAACTCCACAGAGACGAGCTGCTTCTCTCTCAGAGTCTCTCTTCCTTAGTGTCGTTCCTATTTTTCTGAAATAGTCACAGATAGCCCCCACCCTCACACACACACACACACACACACACAGAAAGAAAGAAATCCATAAGCATTAGTCAATCTTGGTTATGATTTCACCCTCGCCCAAAGCTCCTTTGGTTGTGATGGTAGAAGTCTTTCATCCATCTCAAAACTTGCTGTTGTGTGCAGAGAGCTGATTTTCACAGAGTACGCTAAAAAGTACAGGGGACAAATTGTGCAAAGATGTCCTGCAGTAATATTTTTCATAAAGTTGTTTTGAGTCCATCCATCACAGCCGAGTCAATGCAAATCACTAACTGGGTTATGAATGTATGCTATCAAATGAACCCTCAATCTTTTTTCGTTTTTTTTTTTTTTTGGCTGGCTGCAGGTTCAGCTGTAATGGAAGCTGGAGCTGAATACGGCATTAAAATTCACAGCTGAGATCACACGTGGATGCTGTGAATCCCCTGACATTCAAAAACATGGTTGTGCTCTTTCAGCAACAGGTCACAGCTTGTTGATAAGGACATTGCTATTTTAGATGACATGCTGAGATCAATATATTGTGCTGTTAGGGCTTGAAAAGATTATCTTAGCATATAAAGGTTTAATGTTATATCATCCCATGAGTAATCTGTGGGGCATTAAAGGTTTTTCTTTTTCTTTCTTTTTTTTTTTTACAATACAGAAGCATGCAAAGCTTAACCTTTTTTGTTTTCCATAGTCAATGGTGCTCTAATTATCATTGTGCTTTAAATAATGACATGCCAGCAAGTTTTGGGCTTAATTTTAGGGCTGGGACTCATTTTCTCAGGTACAACTGAAATATATCATTAATACCAGGAAATACATCAAAATAAAGCCAGTTCAAACAGCACTGCTCGCTTTCATGAAACTTTAAGGTGCAGCAGAGTGAGGGGTTTTTTTTTGGTTTTTTTTGCATTTTCTGAATTTTGGGCCTTTTCAACTTGCCACACACCATTATTTCCATTAAAATATCTGCCAAGTTACTCCAGCTAGAGGAATTGGGGCAATTATCCCCACAGAGTGTCACAAACAGGGTTGGAAAGTTGACACCATCCGTCATATAAATACTGCTTAGTTTGGGGTTTGTTTAGCATTCTAACAGCAATCATTTCAAACCCTTTATTTTCACTCAAACGTTTATGTGTTTGGCTATGTGGTTATGTGGTGTTACTCATGATGATCCTTTCTGTCCAGCTCAGTCTGATTCTGAATTCTCTTGAGTTCAAACTCTTATGAGCAAGAAGGTGAATTGCACATTTATCTGTGCCCAGTTCTGCTGCACCACAGAATGAATGCTCATGCAATCTTACTGAGTACGTCTACAGCTAAAAGTGAAAAGTTTGCCCCAGTTTTAAAATCTGGCATTATGTTATGTCTTAAAGAAGCATCGTTTGGACATGCATTCTGTCTGGGCCTATAACACTCAACTACAAGCCTCTCCTTAGTTAAAAATGTGATGCCAAAAAGTCAGAATACCACTATTACCAATTTATCAGACAGCTAAAAGTGTTATTTTGTGTTCAAGTAAGAAATTGCACAAAAAATAGCTTTTGTTTCTGTCCTCTGCTTTACTCAAACTATTGACAGTATAACTAAAGGGTAAATTGACTCAAAACCACATTTACCCATGCATACAGCCCTTTAGTCTATGCCTTTAAGCCCTTTCTACAAAGCACACAGTCCCATGCATGCAAGGGCATTGTCAATTTGGGGTTCAGTATTTGCAGGGGACATTTCAGCATGTTAACTACATGAGCTGGGGATTGAGTTACTGACCTTTTGGTTTTTAAACCACTGACTAAACCTTTAGGACATAAATACGCTCTTAAATTTAAGAGTTTTAATTTTCTGCATCTACCAGCAGTCGTGTTTCTTCACCTTTAAAAGAATCACTTTCTGCTACTGTTTATAACTAAAATAAAATTGTGCAAGTTCATTTTACCCGTTAATTTAACTTTTAGCTATAGGTGACTTTATAAAAAGCCTCACTGACATCAGCAGGTGCTTAGTGACGTCCTATTGTAAATCCTTGTCTTGTTAGTTTCACCTGCGTTCATATTTTTGTTGCACTAGTTTTTAGCTGAGTTGTGAAAAATAATTGATAACTTATAGATCATGTGATGCTTAAAAACAGGTCTTAAAGGTTATTCCTTCTACTAATTGTAAGTAGAAACGAGAGTGTGAGAGTGTTATTAACATCTGCCTATTTAAAGGTTTTATAATTATGGACCCAGGCTTTCACATCACACTTCAAAAACCTACAAATGATGTCACCAGTGCTCTAACCCTGTTTATCTATGGTCTAATGGACTTCAGGTCAGGGTTAAGCTGTGAATCAGAGACTGAGTCACCAAGGATGTGTATCATCAACGTTCAGCATATCGAAGGTCTTCTGTGTGTTAATCATATTCTTAAAGTGTCTGTATTGAGCTACGAGGCAGGTGAAGGGTTAAAGCGTCAACGTTTTCACTGATGAAATCATCGCTACATCAATTTGCTCTGTTGCCTCCAGCCTGTGCAAAGAAAGATCCATTTGAATTGAAATTTTAACAGCTTGGCTTAATGGTCAGTGAAATGTCATGCATGGCAGAAGCTGCGGTTTTATCTCATTCATTTCATATGGGATCTGTTATCATAGCCGCACTTACGAGGATCTGTGTAGCGAGACGCTATACAGCAAGGCAAGGGTTAAGGCTTTAAGGGGTTGATGTGTGTTCGGACTTCTTTTTATTGTGTGGCGAGAGCAAGAGCTTTTTTTCCCTTTTAAATGGGAACACAGCTTTTCTCCACCGGTGGCCAAACCTTGACCCTCAAACCGATCTAGAAATAGGCATTCGCTAAGGGAGGAAAAGAAAGAAACACATGCACACACATAAAGCCTCCAGCCTTTCCTTTCACCGCACACATTCACTCCCCATTGCCTGAGCGTAGATGGATATAGTGCACACAAACACACACGCAGCATGGTTTTCCACTTTTTCACTCTGGGGAGAAGGTGAACTCATATTGTCGACTGCTGAGTAAAACGCAGGAGAGCACACTCACACGCACACACACATACACACACAGCCCTCATAGACACAGACAAAGAATGTTCTCAATGTCTCTTTCTGCTTTTTTTTTTTTAACCCAAAGTCTCCCAGGAGATCAGCCTATAGGGGGGCAGATACTGAGTGTGTACTGTAACTTACTGTCCTTTACTCACCAGCTAGATACACTGATCTCACTTATTATTTCTCCATCATGGCACCTGTTAGTGGGTGCGATATATTAGGGAGCAAACGAACATTTTGTCCTCAAAGTTGATTTGTTAGGGGCAGGAAAAATGGGCAAGTGTAAGTATTCGACCAGGTGTGATTTTGTGATGGTTAGACGACTGGGTCAGAGCATCCGCAAAGCTCTCATTTGGTTTTTCTTGCTGTCTGCAGTGGTCAGTGGACAGCAAAAAGATCAGAATAATTACACAGAAACTGTCTCATTACTGTTGTGCAATATCTTAAAGTCAGTAAGAATACATGAGCATGAAGCAAAACAACATAAAATGAAATGAAAATCTTCAGATCTGTTCGGTTTGGATTCAATGTTCTCCATCGTGTGTAGCTTCCTTCCTGGAGACCGTCAACACAGAGGACTGGGTTAATAAAACATTAACAAGTAATGCTGCATATCAGAGATGTTTTGGTGTGCCTTCAACTTGAAAACAAATGCAAAGTTCACTAATACTTCTTTAGCTAGAGGCAGTGAGCCATTCTATCAAAATATGATTCATGCAACAATCTGGTTTTGATGAGAATGGCACTCAGACTTCTAAAAGCTTCCAAACAGAGTCCCACTGCTTTAGCTCACAATGCTCTCCTCGTTTTCCTGTGGTTCATCTTCCCAAATCAACTCATCTACCCCTCTTCTCCACAATTCCTCTTCCTCTGTTATACCCTTGACACCAGGCATTCCTTCAGGCCAGCCTAAAAGGAAGTGAGTCCAGAATGCAGTAGACTGCCTCTGGCTGGTCGACGGAGTTTACGCTGTGTGGCTGTAGCTGTGTGAACAGCTGCATACTGGCAGGGCATGACATCTGTGTTTACCAGCTAAACAAAGATGTAGCCTGCATAGAGGTCCCAACTTTTTTACTGCCTTCATTTCATGCTACACTGAAATACAACTGATTGTGTGCCCCCCTGGAGAAGGAAGTAGCAAAATGTAAATTTTGCTCTGTTGTTAGCTGACTGAGGGCATATTATATGACTGGGAAACACAATTTTTCAGCACCAGCATGCCTGTCGAAATCTATTTAATAACACTGTTAAATAATGAATCTAGGATACTGCAATAATTTAGAGCTTAGAAATTAATAGAGAAGCAGGATAAATGCATGATGGGAATGTCCCTGAGCTTTCACTATCATGACTCATGATGGACAGCACACAGTGCTTCCTAAATGATTAAAATGTGTCTTATCATGATTTTAATTCAATGTGATTAGAGTAGATATTCAAATTACAGTTAAATAATGAAAAAGAGAATGGATTTTCACTTAGGTTAAAGATCTTCTCATCTCAGAGTTCAGCGACTTTTTCATTTAATTGAAAACCACTTCCTTGAATACAATTAATTGAAAAAGGAATAGAGCCTTAATTTGGAACTAAGGGCCCGTAACTGTGGTCAGCAGTGAGACTAATGGCATTCGGCTCAAACAGAAGAGCCTGAAAAGTGGACTGGGAGTTGTTTGCCTAAAATTCCCTTGGCAAGGCAGGCATTGATCCTCAGCAGCAAACTTTGCAGCCTTGGTACAAACAGAGACTAAATGGGGGCACGAGGAGAAAAAAAATCAAGATTTTAGCTCTTAATAGAATGTTGGGCAGCGGGGTAAGCTCCACGCCTGAATAATTCACTTTAGCCAAACTGTTGCTTCGGGTTCCATTCATTTTTAATGCTGTCTTTTGATGTTGATTAATTAAGCAGTGCTAGCGCTGCTATTTCTCCGCCGTCACTGCCTCTTGCATGCACGCCCTCCGTGCACGCACACAAATATGCCAAACACACTGCTGCCTCTCCTCCTTCTCCCTCGCCTCTATCCCTCTAAACCCTGAAGTCTTAACACCCCCAACCCTCCCCTCGCGCCTCCTCTCCCCACATATGCATACACACACTCATACATACACATAGGCACATGGATGCACACAAACTCCTAGTCACAAACAGCCGCACTGTAGTGCACACATTTACAGTGCAGCATATCCTCTCACGTACACACCCTCTAACACCCCTAAGCCACCCCAAAAAAGTGTTAAGATCCGTAAGTCTTAAAAGTCTTTTCTTTTAAGGCTGTTTGGGAGGAGGATATGTCTGTGTGTGTGTGTGTGTGGGTGTGTGTGCATGATGAGGAAAGAGAAATGCAAGTGAGAGAGGAAGGGAGGGAAGTAGGAAACAGGGATGCCTCTCAGCAAACACATAGCGGATTAGCAGAGAAGTGTGTGTGTGAGATAGTCTGTGTGTGTGTGTGTGTGTTTGTTATTTAGACATAACACTTACTCTGG